>JARFOC010000689.1:337756-351838 GCA_031763485.1 Osmoderma eremita | reverse complement strand
AGAAATGCCTTTTCTATTTTTTACATTGTCCGCTATTATTAAATTTTTAGTTTGATGTTGCGCATTAAAAGCGTGTGGCTAATGCATTGCTGTCTCGAAATATAGTATTGTCCATTTTTAGTTTCCTTGTGCTACAATATTATTCAATCTTGAAACGCACTCACAATTTATTTGCGTAATATCTGGCATTTTTCACGTTATTGATACGCCTTGTGTTTTCTTCGACAAGCACGCAGCATCCATACAACGCTTGTTGGACACTGGCCTCATGCGCCGTACTAGCAGTTCATATATATATATGTATGAGTATAACGGTGTGGCAACTATGTCGATATTTTACATTGCTAGTAGGATTCAAGCTCTGTGGTAGCCAGCAGTGTACGTCGTACAGATCTGATATCAAATTTTTATACAATCACGTAAATGGAAACATTGATGCCCCTGAGCCACTAAGCTACCTCGACTTTGTAATACCTCGTTCCTGTACCAGGTATAGTAACACATTTTATACACCAAGACCAAAGTTATGCTAAGATCTTCGGTATATAGAATGTGCAATGCTTTTAACTCTATATTAGATGGCTCCACCAATATTTATTTTTCTCCATTGGCTGCACTCTGGAATAAGTGCATTCTATCGTTACACTTTTTAACAATTCATACCTCTCCCTAATAGCGTCAGCCAATTACAGGGGGTCAAAGGTGGCCAGAGTTATTATTATTACGCCTGCGCCCTTGGAGCTCTAGGCCCTTATCATTTGTCAAAGGAGTTAGCAAAACCACGGAAAACCTAACTCTGAGAGCGGTACACGGGGTTCGAACCCGTATCCCAGAGCGTAGTTAGCAAGTAGCTAACCGACTATGCCACTAGCCATAGCTAGCCATGCTAGTATATCTGCCAAATTTCAAATGTTTTCGTTGTTTATGTTTTAATTTATTTAGATATAAATTAGTATTAAGTTTATACACATATTTAGTTCACTTTTGTATATATTACTTTGTCCTGTAATTGGATTCTTAAATCTGTTGGACAATAAATTATTATTATCATTTTTGTTGTGGAAAACGAAAACTACACCACATGCTATTAAGAGACCCATAAAAAATATTTTGAAAACAATTTAGCTATAGCAATTGGCATTTCAATTTCGCGACTGTTGTTGGTCGAGGGCTGTATACTTTGCTCTTAAGGTGACGAGTAACAAAAGACAAGCCAGGTGATTTTGGGGGCCAAGGAATGGTACTAAATCGCGAGATTGCGTGGTCTCCAAAGAACTCTTAAAGAGCTCAGGTGCAAAGCTGACTTGTGTTTCCAACGAAGCCCAGGCATCTTTAATATTCTGAGGAGCTCCCCAAAATTCTCAAACTATTTTTTGCTTGGATCAGAATGAAACACGATCACAACTTCCTAAATGATACTGACGTTGAAAATTACAGCGAGCAGCAGCCAAACGGGTTTTGTAAGACGTCTTCACGGCAAATGAGCGTTGTGAATCGCATTTTCCATCTTTAAATGTTATTCTATTTTAAAGCGTACAGTATGGAATTTCTGTGATTATTTCAGGATTACATTTTTTTTGTATTCCTATTTGCTTTTAATAATAAATCAAATGATAAAATCGTTTTGGTAATTAGAGTATACTTCCTCAATGTTTACTATATATGTATTTAATTAGTTTAAAAAAATGGAATTAAGCCAACGAATGTTAATATCTTACTGCACATATGTCGCTGTACATTTTAAAACGAATTTAATCTATTTAATCCTCCTGTTTTTACGTTTATTGTCTAACAAGCGCAACTGTGATGAATGGGATGTCAGTGGACATATAATAGTGGCAGCATATCGCCAGCTTGGTTGGAACAGCCGCATTTATAACAGAAAAAAAAAACATATCAACGTATCATCTTGCATTCACTAGTTTTTGTTTTAGGGCGGAGAACTGTTTTGTATATTTTCGCTTTGGTCTTCTTATTAGGTTTATAAATAATTATATTATTATTAATCAAAGACTAGTCATTTCAGCATTGTTTGTGAGTTAAATTTCTTTCTACTTATTATGTACAAAATCATGACGAGCTAACAGAAAATAGAAATTCTCGCCTATATAATGCACTCGAAAAATTATGGATTTGTATTTTGATTTTGTCGTGATGTACTGATGGTACTCTGGCACCACAATAGATGTCGCTCGGAAGTCAATCCTTTTTAAGAGTAAGGAAGTCGGCTTACCTTATCTCTGATGCACGTCTTCCCTTGCCTCACTAAAGTCCATTCATTTTAAGAACATGGTAGATGCAATTGACGTTCGTATAACACTGCCAAAATTTAACTCCATTAAATAATGGCGGGAAATTTGAAAGCAAAATGTCAGTTTTATTATAATCTTTGTCAATTTCTTTGAAAGTAATATTAAATTCTAATAACAAATATTTTAGTAAAATGTTTAAGAAAAATATACGTTTACGTTTATTTCAGTTTATTAAAACCGTCTTAAAAAAAATGGAAACAATTTTATTTCAGATATATTCTATATTGCACGTATTCAAACACACTTCGGAATGATATAGACTTCTATGAGACACTTTAATAGTTCTTTTTTAAAGCAGCTACAATTATCACTATAGGACAATGTACAAATTACTTCAAATATCATTTTTTATGTTGATAATGCGGAAGCATCACTTAGAGGGGACATTTCCGATGACGATCCAGTATTAGGGGTAATAATAAACTCTTCCATCACATCTTCTACGATGTTATCAAGCTCATACATCATACTCTCTTCGGCAATGGTGTGTTTGATGCAATTTGTCCATACTTCAGCAGTTACGAGTTGGAGTCCTTCAATTAATAATTCTAGTTCTATCGGATTTCAATTGCAATGATATGGTGGCAACCTTAAACTTTCACTACCAGTTTCTGCTACCATCTCATCGATTATATAGGGTATCGGATTAGTTTTAGGTAGCTTTTAGCGAGTTCTAGAAGTTCAACTTTTAAGTATGAGATATCCCCGGCAATTCTTTTTGAAACAAGGCAATTAATTAAAATATCCTTTTTCCATGCAGTCGTTGGCATTTTTTTGCATTGACGGAATGGTATGGTGCATTATCCATTACAATAACACAATTTGGTTCTAAAAAGGGTAGTAGATTTCTCATCCAAGGTGTAAATACTTCACCATTCGTTTCCTCGTGCCAATCGTAGGTTCTTTTCGATTGAAAATATAGCAAGCCATTTTCAACAAGACCATTTTCACTCCCAATATGTAGTATTATAATTCTAATTTCTTTTCTGCAATATGCTCAAGAAATAATATAACGAGAAACACAAGAAACAACCAAATACAACCAAATTTCGTATGCACAGACAGCTATTTTCGTTGTTTGTAATTTTGCCTTACGTATTAGCCAATAGAAAACGTCCATAATATAAGCCTATCTTGCCGAACGCTATTTTCTTAAAGTGAATGATGTATAGACTATTACTGCCAGTAATGGGAATACATTGAGGAGTAAATGTTTCTCCATCGGAAACTTTGCTGAGATTAACTCGATATATTAAAAGTAATAACAATAAAAAGCGATTTTGTTTTGTCATCAGCCAACGTTTTTGCTATCGGCAGTTAATCTTTTTTTACTCTGCTTTGATCACACCGCCCCGACGTCATTAGAATACTAATAAAAACAAAACAAAATACGCACACCGATCTAATCAATGGCGGCGATGCATAATGTCCTCGTACTAGACCACATGCAATCTTTGGCTGGCATAATCGAAGTAACAAAGGATTTTAAAAATAGTTCTATGTGCATACGTAGTTTCCTTGTTCCGTGCCATCTAGCCGGACACGGTTATCGTATCACGTGGCGTACACACTCAACACACAAACGAAAAACGGGAATATAAAAAAAGGTTATTGCAATGACGGGTGTATACCTGTGCCACCACTGCTACAATTACACAAACGGAAAAAGACGTTGATCATGCAAGATAATAAACGAAACGTAATATACAGGGGCTGCCTCATAAAAAAGAGGCCGATTTTAATAATTGAAACGGATAATTAAATGGCTGGATGAGCTGATAAAATTATTTATAGCCATTAAGGGCTTTACGGTTTTAGGGCCAAGAGAATTTTTTTCTGAAAACAACTTTGTATCACAAGTACCTATACTATTCACTTAAAAAATAATTCAAAAAAATAACAAAATTTATTCAGTCGTGTGTAAAAAAAAACAACTAGCATTGGAAACAATGCACCAAGCGGGAATCGAATGCATTGCGGTGCTACAATTTGATAACTTAGTAACTCAAGTTGTCTGGAAAGAAACAAATGTCCACGGTCTGTCAAGTTGATTTTTTTTTAAATGAACGAACAGCGTTTAGATATGCTTCGAGTTTATTTTGAATGCGGTTATAATACTTATCGAGCTCCAAAACTTTATTCGCAGCGCTATCCAAATGGAGATCATCCAAGTCGGTCAAAATTTAAACGATTAATGAAAAATTTACGGATGTATGGCGCTTTCAAAAAGCCAAAGAAATTGCAGCGTCAACATCGGAATAAAAATCTACGACTCAACGTACTTCTGAGTGTTGAGGAACAGCACTGGACTTCCACTAGAGAAATAGCTGCTAATTTAAGAACTTCCAAGGATACCATGCAGCGATTTTGAAAAAAGAGAAAGCAAAACTGTGTATTCCACGCAAAATTCATGCAATAGCGGCAGGTGATCATGAACGCCGGACGACATGTTGTCGTTTCTTTTTAGACAAAATTCAAGGCAATTCAGATCCATCCTTCTACCAAAGAATTTTATGGTCAGATAAGTGTGGTGTTTCCAATAACTGGGCATTCAACCCAAATAATAATCGTTATTGGGCTCAGAAAAATACGCATGTGGCGGTTTTTAGCACAAATTTTCTGTAAAAGTCTGGTGTGGTATTTTACGGAATAAACTCATTGGGCCTATTTTTATTCTGCTCGAAGACGTAAAAAATTTCTTGAAGAGCTACCCCTCAATGAGTTTCGGAATGTGATATTTCAGCAGGATGGTGCTACCCCTCATAATGCCCTTCTGAATACGGGGTTTATAATCAGAAGATTTGGAGATTCCTGGATTGGGACATATGGACCCAATCCTTGACACTTTTCTTTGGGGATATCTTCAAGATCAAGTTTATGTAACGCCTTCAGAAGAGGAGATTCAGTTAAGAAATAAAATTACTGTAGCTTGCCAGAAAGTTCCTGTCGAAATGTTATCTAATGCAACATATGGGGTTATGTTAAGATGTCGCCAATGTTTAAAAATTGAGCATAGGGGAAAATAATACATAATTTTTTACCTTTTTTTTCGTTCCATTTTGTTTTCTTTAGCTTCTAAATAAATGTTCAATAACGCTTAGTGCTCGTCATTTGTTTCCAATGCTAGTGGTATTTTTACACGACTAAATGATTCTTTTGTTACTTTTTCTGATTTTTTTCTTATATAATATATATAATATATAATACATAATATGTTGTATTCAGAAAAAAAATTCTCTATCAGAATCATAAAAAAGTACAATCTAACTTTTAAAAAAACTTGGTCATAAAACCTCAAAACGCTTAAGGGCTATAAATAATTTTAACAGCTCATTTTATAGGCTATATCCACCCATTTAATTATCCGTTTCAATTATTAAAATCAGCCTGTAAATAAAGGCGCTGGGGACTCGTCTTCTTTTATAACACAGCCTATATATAGCCTGTAATATAAATTTGATTATATATGTAATAGTTTCTGCAATTCCATTCACTGTGTACTATACGCTATTATATAGTTATACACTAAGAAGAGTTACTTTTTCTATAAAAGTATTTTGTATGTTCATTACGAATTAAGAAGTACCAATCGATGTTATCATCCAGCGTTACTATACGATTAAATTTACATTACGAGTTGTATATACATACGTACAAAAGAATTTAGAGGGAAATAGGAGAAAGAGAAAAAGGTGAGTGAGAAATTGTGTTCGCACACAACTCTGCGGTACTCCAAACGCGTAGAAAAAGGCACAAGTGTGCAGCGTATAGTCTCCTCTAGCCGTGACTTGACCTTAATGACTCTTTTCTCTAGATTTTTTCCACGTTCCACGCTTAGCTCAAGGCGCGTTCGCACCTGTTGTCGATTATCAATCATTATGTTTGGACGTCTTCGCGTAGAGGTTGTCTCTGATGGGGCCGGTGCCATTACGTGGAATAGACGAATTGAACTTGAACGGAATTTTTTCTGTTAGATTACATCTGCAGGAATGCAAACGTATATGGTGTAGGTTTTAGAGCTGTGTTCGGTTCATTGCTTATGTGGGCTTGTTACTGAAAATATTTTCCTGATTTTCGAGATATATGGAATAACTAAATCTAGTGGTTTCTATATTTTGTACTGTATAGATGGCTATGCGTAACTGGTTTTTGTGCAAAAACAAAAACGTATAAAGTGGGCTGAAGTACAGCGAAATTGTGGAAAACTAGAAAAACTATTTTATTGATAAAAATGGTACAATTGAGCGAAAAAACAGAGAGAATCGAAGTGTTAATGATGATTGGTTATGGAGACAGCTAGAATACTTCAAGAAGTGTATCAACTTTTTAGAGGAAAATACCCGGATGAGCCCATAAATCAATCAACAATTAGTAGGTTTGGCATTGTAAAGAATCTTCCAGAAACTGGACGTCCGGCGATTAAATAAAGATGCACAAGAAGATGCTACTAGAAATAGAAAAAAAAAATCCGCATGCAGCTAGTAGAAGCATTGCTTTGGACCACAATATAAGCCACACTTCAGTTCTAAAACTTTTGAAAGTACAAAAATTCCACTCATAAACCTGCAATTGGTTCATGAATTGACAGAAGATGATTTTGATCGTAGGCAAGAATTTTGTGAACAAATGATGGAAATTTGCCTTCGCCATCCAATGTTTTCCAAACGTGTTTTATTTTCGGATGAAGAAACATTTTGTTTAAATGGTACAGTCAATAGACAGAATTGCAGATATTGGGCTGGGGAAAAATCCCCATTGGATGCAGGAGATTCATACACAATATCCTCGGAAAGTTAATAGCTGGGACAGGAATTATCGGTGACAGAATTCTAGGTACATTTTTTTTAAACAATTTGACTGGACCTGCAATTTTTACAATTGGGATTGATGCATGCATTAGCTGCATTATTTCCCAATACAGATAACCCTGACCTACCAAATAAAACCATTTGGTTACAACAAGATGGCGCAGTTATTGTGTGATCCTACTTGGGTCAAGTTTCCCCAGGAAGATGGATAGGGAGAAGAGGTCCGATGGCTAGGTTTCCTGATCTAACGCTATTAAACTTCTTCTTATGGGGGTAGCAAAAAAGTAAAGTGTACAACAATCGACCTAATAATTTAGAAGATCTCAAAGCAATGCATTCAACAGGAGATTAGGTTAATATCACCTCAAACCATCGAAAATGTGAGAAATAAATTTTATAATCATCTTGGGTATTGCCAGATGGTACAGGGTCGTCACTTTGAACATTTAGTATAAATGTAATTTAAAAACTGTTATTTTTGTGCTTATTTTTGTATTTGATGTTATTGTTAGAGGTTTCTTTTCTGGTTAATCATTTTAGTTTCATTTTATTACAAATTTTACGGTTCTTCTTAACTGTACAGTTCATATCAATGGTAATTGACATGATTATGATTGGTTTTATACCATTAATACGTCATTTCGTTTGTGAAGACCTAACACTTACTGTTTTTACAATTAAATTTGTTTACCACAAGTCAGATTTAAGCAAATATGACACAAAAGAGTGAAAGCTGAAATGTATGCTTGAAGTTGTTTTTTTGCGCGGCGGGTTTGGGATAATACAAATCAAACTTGACACAAAAAAAGATATTTAGAAATTAAATGTTGGTGATACGACAGAGGAAGAACGGAACTTTCTGTTGGTCGTATTTGTTTGCCGCATTGTTAGTCGTTGGAAGAAGTTAGCTGACTTCCACCGCAACCCTCTCTTTTGTGTACGGCGACCTATATTTCCCACCCATTCCTACGATACGATGCCATGATTCGTTACCCGGTCGCTTTGTAAAATATAGCAACAGCAACGGGATATTTGCGAAACTTATAACACAAATCCACCACAGTGGCGAGTGGTGAATTCTGCGGCACCAATTTAGTGGTCGATAAAAATTTCCTCCCGTTTCTTCGAGCGTAGTTTGAATTTCTACAGCTCACAATGGGGAGCGAAATTTGTTGTTTTACTAATACATCAGTGAAAGTGAAGTGAAGATTTCGCTAACGACAGCAACTAAGGATAGTAAGAAATAAAAGTTATACTCTTTAACGTCACGATTCTTTCGAATTTTCAATTCTTTATTGTGACTATTTGGCATGAAAAGAAGTAGTGCTTTCGCTGATTCGTGTTTCATTACAATATATACTTATGATTTGTAGTAACTTTTTCCCATTTAAAATTTCCCTATTGAGGTATTTGGTTCTAGTATGTAGAACGGGTCATTCTCTCATCGTAGCCGGGCTGAGTCGAGCCTCCAATTAATCAAGCGCTAACGCTACGGCATTGACAGTCCGCATTATCCCAATAAAACGACCCGTTCGCGACGAGAATGTTAAACGTGCGACTAATTATATCCACGTCTTAGTATCTCGTTATTACGCATTCATCGTTTACTCTTACGGAATACAATGTAATGCAATTACAGAGTTTCTCTCTCTCTCTCTCTCTCTCTCTCTCTCTCTCTCTCTCTCTCTCTCTCTCTCCCTCTCTCTGTACGTATGCGTGAACCTAAGCGCGAAGATCGACTAGGAATCTCGATAAGTGCGAGCCACCATACTACCCAATAAGAAATCTTAGCCCGTCCGATTATATGCAGATGGTAATTTATAAGCTATTGTTGGGAGCATCGTAATTAAAGAAAAAAATAATGTTTGTATGCTAATCTCCGCGTCGCCGTCATGATTTCGTAATGAAGATGCGGTTAGATGGATAAGGCACATGATCGTAATCTAAAGCAGATAAAGGATAAAAAAGGAAATGGATATTATAATATTGTTGAGACATTGAATAGCGTAATTACTCTTCAAAACACGTGATAGTATTATGAAGATATGCATATAGATGGAATACATTCTAGGAATAATTATGCCCATTAATGTGTAAATCGAATCAATAAAATGATGTGTATATGCAAAGAACTTTACTACATTGTAATTATGTTTTAACAAACAATTGTCTCTTGGAAAATGTGCATTACCCATGCAGAAAATATAAACTATTGAACGCAATACAGCAAATAATCATGCATAATAGAACCAAGAAACTGGAATTCTTGGAAAAAAGTATTTGTGAAAAAACTAAAACTTAAAAGCAATGGATGAATTATCTTTGTCTCGTCTATTTTCATCCATAATAATTGTAGCGTCACATATTCATGGCATTTATATATATAATGATTGTTAATTTTAAACAAATTGGCTTTATTATCTGCTGGGACGACCACAATGGACCACAAATTGACACACATTTCTTTCTACGAAGGAGCAATAGAGGTTGTTGATGCATAAAATGAATGAAAGAGGTCCAAGAACCGAACCGTGTAGAACCCCAGCTGGAAGAAAAGGTATAACGTGTTCTATTTCCACTTATGTAGCATTACATTAGCTGTATAATACAAAAAAATATACTAAAGTTGAAACGAGTTTCATTTTAAATAACAAACAGAAGTCTCTTATTTAAAAAGAAATTTTTAAGATATGTATAATATTGTTTACATACACATACTTTCTGGTATTTATTGTTTGTACGGTAAATCGGTTTGATCTCTAAAATATGTAGTTGAAATTATTATGTGTTAGAGATGTGTTTCTACATCTTGAAATCATCCTTAGTTTTGAATTTTTTTATTTTTATTCCTTATAATATTTTAATAAGTGGTAACTATTTTACTATAGTCACAGGAATAAAGTAATACATTTACAATCTTTATGTCAACCCATTGAAAAGAATTGCGACATAAAGCTTATATTCGTCTTTATAATGAAAAGTAGACTTTCATTCACAAGGTCCAAAAAAGAACTAGGGAAGGCTTACTTGACATACTTGTTCTGATCTGTTGTCTCTGCTCTCATCTCCATATATTTTGTTTTTTCTTTATTTACCAGCAAACCCAGTTTAAATGCTTCTTCTTCAAATTTCCTAACTGTTTAGCCACATTTAAAATTCCATCACTACAAAAAACAACACCAAAAAGCGTACTCAACGTTCTATATATTGTACATTTATTATAAATACAAAGTATATTGATATAATAGTGTTTAAAAAATCAAGTTAAAAAAGAATTCACTTTTGTCATATTCGTATCACTAACTATCGAAATCACTGTTAGCAGAGTCTGAATCGCCTAAATGTATCACAAAATTTTCTTGTTCATTTTCAACAATTATGTCCAACTTAAACATTTCTGCTTCAATTTTCTTAACATGATTTATTGCATTAACCCAGTTTTATTTCGATACTTTGCCTATAGACGAAAGCGATAACTCACGTACGTCCTTTAATTTAAAAGTTGTGTTGTGTCTTGCTACATCGCCTTTGACTTGTGCCCATATTAATTCAATGGGGTTCACCTCACAATGGTACGGAGGTAGTCTTAAAACTATTTTGTTTTGCGCTTTTGCAAGTTCATCAATTACGTACTTGTCATGTCTTTCTTTGTTTTGTTTTACAAACAATAAGAGTTCTGGCTTAACCATGTCAACGTCATAATGAATGCCATTTTTTTTTCAAGCGAAGGTTGTATATCTGTTTCTTTCGTAGCAGTGGATGGCACTTTTTCAACTTTTCGGGAGTGGTAGGGTGCATTATCTAGCACAGTAACACACCCTTATTCCAAAGTAGGCAGTTGTTTTTAAAACCATGTTTCACAAACTATAGCATTCACCTCTTCATGATAATCGCCTGTCCTTTTTGACTCGAATAAGAGCAAACCATTATTTACAAATTTATCCTCAGATACTATGTGTAAAATTATCAAGCGTTTACCTTTGCCAATAGGATGCTTGAGACCTGTCGAGAGACCTACAAATGCTTGCTTTGCACATGTAATCGTCTCATCCACCCATATTTTCTGAACTGTGTGGCCTTTGTTCGGTCACGTTCCATCAAGATAATATATCTATTTTCTTTGTTGCCTAAATAATTGATTTTGACACAAATAACGTAGTCTACATGCAACAATTCCATTTTTCTCTTTCAAAAACTGTTGCGAGACCTTTCCATGAATCTAAAACCATTGGAAATTGATACGTAAAAAAGGCTTCAAAATTGTGTGTTTTACCTAAAATTAAGTTGCTTTAACAATTTCCACGGGATGGTTCTACTTAGAGAGTAGTAGAATTTCACTCTGTTACCTGTTTCCTGTCAGATAAATATGATTTTAGGAGGTCCAATATTTTCCCCCTTATTCCATAATACTCCAGCTTGCTGATTAGTATATCGGAGCTCACAGAATCAAATGTTTTTGATAGATATAGCATATTAATTTCCGTATAAAGATTTTCTTCGACTGCTGGGTAAATGCTATTTACCACCTCAAGCACTCCCGAAGACACAGAACGTCCACTCCGGTATTGTTCATTAGAAATTCCTTTTTTTCTACGTAATTGGACAGCCTATTCACAATTACCCTCTCAAACACCTTGGATATAGTCGAGAATATACTTATTGGTCTGTAATTTTGGAGTATATTTACATTTCCTTTCTTAAACACTGGAACAACTTTCGCTATTTTTAGTTGAGACGAAAACACACCTTGTTCTACGCAAGCATTGAATATATGGGCCAAAATCACACTAACTTCTCTTAGTAATGGTTCAGCAAGATAGTGAACATGCTGTATTCTATTTCTTGGGATGTGATTGGAGCAAAGAAGAACGACTGCTCATTATTCAATCTTAAGTTGCCCAGCAGTTAAATCGCTGATTTATACGTTTGTACACTGTTAGCTATTTTTTCACCACCAGTGGAAAAGTATTCATTTATTTCTGTAGGTGCATACTTCATTTACAAAGTTGCTATTTCTATAAATAAATAAATCCTATCAAGTGTAATATCTCAGTATTCAGATTGCTTGTGTTTCTTAGAGTTATAAAGTAAAATGTACAAAACCGAATGTAAATTAGAAAGTTAAACGTCAAATCCGAAAGTCAAGATGGTACTTTGTGATACTCGATACCGGGATGCTAATTATGTGAAACAAAAGGATTTACGATTTAGATTTATATAACGTACATTAAGAAAGAATAATTACATAACAGCCGCCATCAGAATCGACCTAGGTATCGTAAATTTACCCAGCTGCCCTTGCCAGTTTAATTGGCCGTACCTTCTACAGTCAAAAACGAGTAATATACAAATAGATACGGCTTTATTTGTATATAAAGAACAATAAAACCTCACTAACGAGACAGCTGTAGATATTTTAGAGTTTTTCCACTATTTATATTAGGCGACGAACGAGTACTGAACCGTTTATATCGGTCGTATACGTAAGAATTTATTTATATTTCTTCAATTTATACCAAATGTATGCCCAGTAAATGTTCCATATCTTACGTGTATGTATTTTTCTCCATCTTTTTCTCGCCGTCTTTTTCCGTTGTAAACCGTAAAATCCGTATGGATTTACCACGCAGACACGCACGTCTCCGGAATAACGTACAGGACGTTTTAACGAGCGCTTGAGTTACGTTATGTTAAGAGGCGGCAGCTTAACTAAAAAGTTAAACAAACTTCGCGTTTAGTATGTTCGCTAAAGTGCAACGAAGACGTATCTGAAATTATTGAACAACTTAATGGAAGACGTCCGTATTATTTGCCAAAACATTCTCCGGGCTGGTAATTGTTCAGGAATAAAATTCGCGCGGAATGTTCGAAAATAATTCCGAGCTGATCTTTGCTGTGTTAACGTTACGAAACTCTATCCCCAATATAAACAGGTAGTTGGGGTATTTTATTGGTTTTTCTTTAACAGTCGATTACCGCAGTAACCGCGTAAACGTTGAAATGTATATATACATTTAGAATATGTAAACTACAAAACCAATATCATACTACATAATATTACGCACATTTTGAAATAGGTGTTGGTATTTTTGGGTCGTTACCAACGTAATTTGTTTAACACCTACTTTAGAGATCGTTCAAGAACTGTGTAGGTAACATCGTCGCAACGACTTGGGAAATACCATTAAAATAGACGATCTGATAGACGTGAGAATGTCCACCATTAAATGAAATTACTTCTTGTTCACTTAAAAATAAAAATTTATGATGTAATTAAGAGTTACAGCCTTAATTCCACGACTCCAATAAATTAGAAAAAAAAACAAACCAATCAAGCTCACAGTGTGGATATTAAATTACTACGACGTATAAGATTGACGATAAGTTGGGGGTAAAATAACAGAAAGATTTAATATTTTAAGGATATTTTAAGCATCAAATCGTTTAGTAGGTTAGATAGGTATGGAAATATAACTTATGTAATTGATTTTTGAGAGATATAACGACATGTATGTGATCACAAGCCAGAAATGATTATACGGCAAGGTATGGGGCAATGATAAGAGATTTGATGGCAAACAATAAAATTTTAAGGACTCTGCAATATGCGATCAATAGTTTCTTTAGGGACCTTCACCTAATTATTTATAAACATCATGGCAGAAAACTGATTCAGTTATTTGGGTTAGTATCGAATATTGTATCTAAAACTTAAACCGCATCAACTTATATTTAATCTGCAAAAGAACCACATATGATTCAAAAAAAGAAGATTTCTGCCAAAAATGAAGTATATAAAAAATGTATTTAAAAATATGCAAATATATATCTGAGATCACACAACACGTCTGATTGTATAGCTTCAGGTATTCCTCACGTACGGACAGCTGTTTCGGACTCACATAGTCCTCATCAGTGCACGTCGGAGAATGCCTGGTCGCTCGTTCAATATTCCGTATCGT
>JARFOC010000689.1:315474-337656 GCA_031763485.1 Osmoderma eremita | reverse complement strand
AAATTTCTTGATCTCTCGTAAGTATTTATGCCTCCACCGAATAATGTCGTCTCGTTCGATGAGTATAGTTTTACGTCCTACTTTTTTTAAATTCAAAACCCATGTCGTGTAACAATGTATGTAAAGTTGCTCGACTGAAGTTAGGGAGATCATCGGCAGCATTGACAGCAGCAAGAATTGCATTTAATGCAGGTGGCATATTCTGTATAAAAAACTATGCACTTTACGTTGAATAAGTACTTGCGTGTTCTCATCATATGTTTGTAATCGGTCATTTAGTTGTATGCCTTTCCGTTTCTTGGAGTTTTTTGCACTTGAACCAGATTGTTGCTCTTGTTTTATATTATATATTGTACGCTCTGCGCAACCAAAAGCTTTACTTGCTTCTCGAACGGCAGCACTCACATTCTTAGTTTTCTTTTTTAATAATTTAAAACATTCTCTTACAGGCTAAATTTTTCTTCCCTACGTCGTTTTCTCCCTACAGGCTCCATTAATGAAGTGGTGTATAGTATAAAGACTTTCTAAAAATCACGCTCGAAAAAGATGGAAGCGTTCTGAAAAGAACAATTTGTACAATTATATATAAGCAAATTAACGTGGAATTTAACTAATAATATTTTAAAACTACGACGATAACGACTGACAGCAGTTGACACTAATAGGCAGATAGATCGGTACTTTGCCGACGCCGACATATATAGGTTGAGGTTGAGACAATCTATAGATTAAATTTTTAGCCCGTGCGCCTTTGTCAAAATCATAATGTACTAAGTGTGACAGTATTGAGGATGTCTTTAGAATTATGGACACATCAGAAACGTGTTGTTGAAACGAAACCTATATGTCGCTTTGGGCAACTGTTTTGCATTAAGTACGTTAAGTCAGGTAATTTCCTTTGTATAATTTGCATCGCTTTAAGTAAAAAAACATGACAATTGAATAAGACATTATATACATTATTTTTCAACGTAAATTTTGATAAATAATCTGATAAATATGATATACTCTTACCTACATATGCAAATAATGACAGAACAGCTTTGCGAAAAGAAATTTATAAAAAAAATGGAAAAATATCACAACTTGAATTGAAAAGATTCGTAATTCCATATGTATTAAAAATATAATTAGATTAAAAGAACAATTCTTGTTTCAAAGTTACTTTACATGAACACATGTAAAGACGAATTTGAGAAACATATTGTGTACAAAAAAACCCAGTTTATTCCTATTAGTATATTCGAATAATATTTTCAAAAGTAACCTAAAACTTGAACCCATTCCCTGGAAACTTCTCTGAAGTTCCGAAGTTCTTACAAGCCTCTTTTAACTAAGAGCAGTACGCAGCCCCACTCCTCTCCCTTTAATAACCCACTCCTCTTCCTCCTTCCTCTTCGCGTCATTTTGAATAATAGTCCATCATCCCTCGGGCTCGTTAGGAAGGAAGAGTATTTTGTAATTATTTTCTCATGGGCGCCGCTTTTTTATCGGGGTTTTCCGTGGATCACTTAGTATCCATTGTGTTTTAAACTTTATCATTGTCAAAGCAAATACGGGATACAAAACGCTATTGAGCCAGCATTATTTTTTAATTAAAGTCGACCTGTCTATTCCTATCTTTTCCCAATACTTCACGCCAATATCCTCTGCTGTAAGACCGCTCGTTTGAATGGGGAGGGACTCAAAAGAAAGATCAGGACAGTCGAATAGTATTCAAACACATTTTTGCCCTTATTTGCTACATTGAGTGCGAACGCCTGCCAAGTTACCAGTCATTTCATCCAGTGAGTAATTAACAATTTGCATGCAAATTTTACCAAGCGTCTGAGCTGGCAATAATTACATGGGGCAAAAGAGATGATGATGGACCTTTGTCGAAATTGAAAGGTCTAGGTTAGCTGTTTGTTAAGTGAAGTATTCCATCGATTTTCTTTGATTTGAAATAATTAATTCTAATCTCTAACAGGTTTGTAGGTTAGGTATAGGATACGGTGGCTTAAAATAAATTTAAGTAAAAAATACCCCTTACCACCTTGTCGAGTAAAGAACTCTGAATACGTATTTCGGCAACTAAGTTGCCATCCTCAGCAGGAAACCACAAAGGAAAAAATAATGTCAGGCGTAGCACTCCGTTCTAAGAACAGGATTGTTCTCGGAGAGATGTTTCTTGTTTAATTTTAATTTAAACTTTCTTGAGATTGAGAGCCGCCGTAATGCTCTAGAATAGAGAATATAGAAAACAAACTGTCAAATTTTTTTGATTAGAAACGTATAACCCCCATTCCACCGAGTTAGTCAGAAAAAGATAGAATGAAAAAACTCCCAACAGAAAAAGGAAAAAATTGAAAAAAGCCCCGTAGAAATTTTTAAAAAAATCTCAAATGAGATGGATAACGAAAGGCAACGCAAAGAAAAGAGAGATTAATGTTCATCTGTTTGACGGTTGCTAGGACGGTAGGTAGCAAAACACGCCACTTTTCCTACCCGCCTTTGTCAACAAGTGGAATTTCAATTCTCTCATTGTATGGTTTCTCTGTATAGATTTTATTAATCTCTCAAAAAAAGTTGAGTTAGGATATGTGAATTGTGCTCTGCAGGTTTTTAAGATTTTTAAACGTTTAAAATCGTTTCTCTTAAAGAGTAAGTAAATGTCCCACTTTTTAGTATTTAAAAAAATATATATAGGGACAACATTTCACGTATTTAAATGAATAGCAATTACAAGATTCTAATATTGTACCTTAAGATTGTGCAAAATATGTATTATTCTAGCCTAACTTCTAACCCTATTTTCTTGGGCGATCCCCATTAATGTCACTCATGAAAATGAAAACAAATCATTGGCAAACAAAATTTCACGTTAGTTAAATTTAATACTTTAATACAAGTATACAATACGGTGATTCATTGTCCACGCAAATCTTTATTAATACATTATAATAACCCATTACGTCAAGACACAGTGTTTTTAAACCCCGAATAGATATATAATAGATATGTATATAAATATTATTTTTTTGTAGAAACCATGGATAAAAATTCAGTTTGGTACTACTTTAATCGTACAGAAACGAGAGATGTAGCTGCATGTAAACAGTGCAACAATAGAATAAAAGCAGCAGTTGGAAGTACTAGTGATTTACATAGCCATCCAAAGAGTCAACATAAAATTAATCTATTAAAAAGAAACAATGATTATTTTGTACAAAAACTTAAAACAAGAGTAGGAGTTTGGACTTTAAATAATTTAAGTTTCTTGAGAAGTTATTTAAAAAAAAATAGTAATCAATAAAATGACATTAAGTAGTACCTACCTAATAGGTACTATTATATATTATTTCTGTTGTATTTTTATATTCCTGTATTATTTTATTTCTGTTTCTAAAAGTTTTATTATGGTTTGTTTAGAATAACACCTTAATTTTTATATTCTATATCTTTCAAATAAAAAATGTGAAATGGAAATCAAAATGACATATTTTTTATCACCTAAATTTTATTAAAAAAAAAAAATTATCGGTCAAGAAGGAAAGGACAGTATTGATCAATATACCCTCCAAATACCTGAGACAGATCCCATTCCGTCCCCCATCCAAGGAGGACATGCCATGTCGAAACAAAAGATCAATTTACGGAAGACCTCTAGGGGGATAAGCACCATCAAATTTAAAAGACAAAAATTTTATAAACTTAGGTAGAATTCGATCGTGTTGCAGATAATCGCAAGCATAGAATGGATACCATATTTGGGGAGCATACTCAACTTTTGAGAAGACAAATGCGGTTTTAATTAGATTGATATCCTTAAAATATTTAGGAACACGCAACATAAATCCCAAAGATTTCGAGGCTTCAGAAACTACATTAGCAATATGATCTTTAAAAGAGAAGCCCGTGTGGAAGAGAACGCCCAAGTCTCTGCATGACTGATTTTCGTTCAAAGCAAAAGTCGTCCATGCAATATCAGAAGTTGATGCGTGAGGACGCGCGCGCATAAGAAGCTGCATAGCATTTATTGATGTTAATTTGAAGTTTATACTGATTACACCATGTTACCAATCTACCAATGTCAGATTGAAGCACTAAGAAATCACTGACGGTGGATATTTGATAAATTTTTTTATATCGTTTGCATAAGCTAGGATTGGGCAAATGAAGGAAATTAATGAATCATTAATAAAAAGATTGGACAAAGGGGGACCTAAGTTTGAACCTTGATGGACTCCAGAACTGAAACAAAACTCATATGAGGGAAATCTATTGTATAATGGGGGAATATTAAGAGGGGGAAAATCTGAAAAAATTAATAATGAAAAGAAAATAACTCCTCTCCAAATAGTCCTACACTTAATGGTAAAAAGGCAGGGGACTAACCCTGTTCGCATGAGCTGAAATTTATTTCAAAATACATTTCCTCAATTAATTTTGAAGCATACACAATTCCAAAAATTATTTTAATAGAAGTTAAATAAACGTTGAAATTAAATATGAAATAATAATGTCCTGGTTCCGTTTCCCAGATCAATTTATACCCGAAATTACTTGTAACTTTGACCCTTGTCGACATGAACTTCAATCAGCATTCACCCAATCCAAAGTTGCGAAACTACCTTTCAACCCGGTGACCTTTACATGTACTAAAATTATACGTTTAGCGACTTCACTTTTCCGATGGGATCGGGACGTTCTAATTTCATGCAAAATTATTCGATGTGACAGCAGGTGCGGCTATCAACCCCATATGTTTGCAAGTAATATCCGTATGCAAATGTCACAGACGAGGAATTCAATTTGGGTGCGACGAAATCTTTGTCAACATCGTTTATATCGTATTATGCCGTTCCGGTTCATTACCGTTATTGGAATATAAACAATAATATTTTCTAGGTTGTGTAATGGTACGATTACAATAATTTTAACTATGACGTTGCCATTCAATCAAAAATAGAAATTAATTTAATTTCTATTAGCTTCGATAATGGTTTATTGAATAAAAATAACATGAGTACTCTTTTTCTACTTAGCTCCTCAGCTTTCCAGGTCCTGCAGTTCTGGAGCAAAGTAAACTATGTACCATATGGATAAAGGCACACACAAAAAGACAACAACAAAAGTACAAATTTGAGGACCCCGTTTAAAAGGTGGTACAATACACAAACTGTGCCTGTCTAATATTTATTATTGTTATTGTTAATATGAATAGGAAAAAATGAAGTATGTAGTGAAACAATCCGCATAAATGCAATAGTATGTGTGGACTTAACTCTTAATCTTCGGGTTCCACGCCGCTCATTGGCCACTTCAACCAAATTAGACCACGAGTTGGGGCTTGATACAGCCAGACCCCTTGATTGCTAGCTAGAAGTACCAATGGAATAATTTCTGGTCTTTGAACTCTTTATTTCCCCGACTCACTAACAACTGCTTGACTTCTAACTTTTCCCGATTAACGATATCTTTCTCGTTTCGAGGTACACGACGACTTTTAATGAAGTAGTAATAACAGTCGGGTAAAGTAATGTCGTTTTGCTGACATTAATTCCACTAATTCTGACGTAATGTCAAAAATGCCGTCTCGCCTCCTCAGATTGGACGCTGCTTGACAGCTTGTGTCTCCTTTATATAGCCTTCCCCACGTCTCTCTCTTCTACTGCTTCTCCACCACTTTGTCACCAATCCACACACCTCTTTTTAAAATATATGACTGATATGATAATAATATCACCTTCAAACTTCCATGTACTAAAATAGACTTCAAAAGCTAACTAATGACAGGCCCCTAACAAAGTGACTATACGTGACGATACGTGCTTACAAAAACAATGAACAAAGAATATACTAAAGATATGAGGGAGATGAGCCACGCAGAGGAAGGCCTTCAACTGCAAGAGAACCAATGGCAATGTCGACAAAATCCGCGATCTTGTGCGTTCAAATTGTCGGTTGACGGTCAGGATGATCGCGGAACAGTTGATTTGTCTGATAAAGGTTCGACCAATGAATTGGGAATGAGAAAAATCTGATCTAAAATGGTTCCAAAAAAACCTTTCGCAGAAGCAGAAGGACATCAGGAGAGAAAGGTGGCTTGACTTCGATCGAAAATAATGAAAAGTTTTTGGAACGTGTAATTACTAGTGATGAAAGTTGGGTGTTCGAGTATGACCCGGATACAAAACGCCAGAGCATGGAATGGCACCTTTAGGCTCCCCAAAGCTCAAGAAAGTAAGAATGAGGAAATCAAAGATCAAGAGCATGCTGATTTGTTCCTTGATAGCCAAGGAATCGTTCACAAAGAGTTCGTGCCTCAAGGTCAGACAGTTAATCAACATTTTTACCCAGAGCTTCTCGAAAAACTCCGAAATAGGGTCATGCGTGTGAGACCAAACATCAAGAACGATTGGATCCTGCATAATGACAATGCGCTTTGTCACACAGCAATTTCCATAAACAGGTTTTTGGCCAGTAAAAATATTTCTGTGGCTCCTCAGTCTCCTTATTCACCTGACTTGAGTCCTTGTGACTTTTTCCTCTTCCCAAGATTGAAAGTTCATCTGAAGGGACATCAATTTGCGACACTCGGAAACATTCAAATGACTGTAACGGACCAGCTGGTCCGGCGAGTCCAATATGCAATATCCGAGTCCCAGCACAGCTATGAGGAATGAAAGAACCGATTCCAACGCTGTGTGGCTTCCCAAGGGAGTTATTTTGAGGGAGACACCGTTCAATTCTAATTATATTTAAATAAAAATATTAAAAAATATCAGCCTCATTATTTAATTTACACACTTCGTATATTCTCTTAAGGTATTTATTAACTGTAAACACATTTTGCCGTAGACAAAATGTGCAAGTGTTACAAGTAAGATTCGACCAAGATACAAGCCAATTGAAATAAAATTTGTCTATGGCATTTAAACTTTTTTATTAAAATTTAATTTTAGCATTCCATTACAGTTGATAATAGTAAAAAATGATATATTTAGATAATTGTAAAAATAAGTGCTGCTGCTGCCTGGGAGTTTCTAATTTGAGTCCTCGTTTAATGAATTTGTATAATTTAGGTGATAGCAAACCGGGATGTTATTATGTTGGATAATTGGGCTTTATAGAATCCATAAGGCATTAAATTTTGTAATATGAACCGCAATTATGTTTTTCCTATTATGCCCAGAGCCGTTACCGCCACTAAATAATTAATAATATGCAAATTTTGACATTGATTACGTTACATAATTTCGGATATTTTTGACTTCGCGGGTATAACGCTAACAAAAAGAGGATTTCGTATGACATTCAATATAGGACAATACATTTGCAAATATTCCTCCCATTGACCTCTAAACTTATGGTTTGTGACCGTTTCGGGCGTTCCCTTTTCGTGCGTTTCACAAAATTTTCCCCTTTGGGCGTTCAGTTTATAGATGGGATGTGAATGTGTTTTTGAATTCTCGTTTCGTGCGTCGATTTTATATTTTACAGGAAATAGGGAAAATTAAACCAAAAAAGTACCTTTAACTCTATGTAGAGTAACGTTAATCTAATCTCAATGTTATACAATACTTAATTAAAATTAAAAGTAAATCTATCTATAATTTTACAATATATTTCAGCTTGTCCAATGTGTCACTAAGATTTTGTCTATTTTCAATTAACTCACTTACAGCTAGGGGTACTTATGCAAACACAATTTTGCAGGAAAACAGTATTATAATAGTGCATTCCTTCCCGAAGAACTTTCATTAATTCAAATATATTGGGATGTGCTTTCCCGATCCGTCTGTTGAGTCTGTTATGCCATCCTTCTACAGAATTTGAAGTCCGATGACATTCTCCATCGCAAGTCCATATTCGGCGAGAATTAGCAATCCATTGATCAACAAAATAATCATTAAATTTAGCAATTGCTTCATCGGTAGGAGAATTTTCTATTATACAAAGCCAACCATCAATAACTTTATATTCTGGCAGATGAGCGAATGCAGCACACTTCCTTATGTGATTTCTTACTTCTTCGTTTTCCTAAGTTTGTTGGACCTAGTCTTGTTCTTTACGCCAAAGGGCTTGATTAAAATGAAAGTGATATCCTTTGATAACTGTAGCCGGAAAAACTTCTTCTAAAGCATTAATTGCGGCGACTTCAAAATCCAAAATACATATTTTTGGTAAGAAATTCTCTTTTTGGCTTTATATAAACACTTATCGACTTCATGTTTTGCAATATCTGGAACACAGTTATGGCTTTTCTCACTTATAACTTTTGAGTTCACTTCATCAGTAACAATCGCTCCTGGGCAGTTCCTGTTTATGCAAATCTATCGAAGAGTTAACTTTTTGTTTTTTGCTTTTAAGTTTAACTTGTACCCAGAATACAGGATGATTCGTTTTCCACGTGTTGATTCTATCACATCCATCACAAACAACCTAATAGTAACGTTACCCACTTACAAGATTACCAAAGAACTAATTTATTTTAGTATTAGTGCAGTATTTTGTATCAGCCCTATATTGGTGGAGTTTATTGTAAACATTTATTCCTTATGGCGATAAATTATTTTTGTCAACTCCAATGTTGATTTAAACTCAGTGTTTTAAAGTTTATTTTAGAAAAAGAAAATTTAATCTACATAACTAAAATTTTCATCAATCATAGGCAACTACAACTTGAAAGTGCTTATAAGTTAAGGTAAAGTTAAAAAATTGGTGTTAGTGACTAATTAGTTAATGTTACGCTGACATTTTAACGAACAACGTATTACACGGTGATGTCTGTATGCCCTAGTTTCTACAATTAAGTGACATAATGCTATTACAGTAATTAAAGGGTTCTTCAATTGCCTTGACCTTGTAATTGAATTATATATTCAACTGTGATTGAGTCACTCAATTAAGTGACTTTCTCGACAAATTTGGGTCAGGTGCTGCGTTGTAACGTGCATGTTTCTCGTTTTATTTTTTATATTAAAAAAGTGATGAACTTGAATTTAAAATCATTATAAATAAATGTACAAAAATAATACCTTTTTTAGGAAATCAGTATATTATGTTTTTTTTCTATTTTTGTTTTGACGAAAATAAAACTTAATTTTCGAAGTTTTTAATTTCCTTCTACTAAACCTAATTTTATATTCTCACCGACGACCCCTCTCGAAAACAGAAAGTTCCACGTCTAATCATATAAGGATTCACTGTCTTAATAAAAAGAGATTAACAACTTTATCGCTTATTCCCTATTGTCGCGAGGGAAGTATCCTCTTCAATAATTACGTCCTGGGCGGTCTACAAAATATTGCGATTTACTGCTGCGGTTGGGGAGGTATTTAAGGAAGAGGTGATCGGATTTCATTGGGTAATTGCATTCCACCACAATTTATTTGTTTTGGGATATTAAATTGCGTGCAAGGGATCCTGCGATGTGAGAAACAGGAATCGTAGTAAAGAGAAGATGTTTAGTCTTTAGTATTCATTTTCTTTCTTCTTAAAAACCAGAGATGGCAGATACAAGTTAAATCCTTGTTAATCATTTACAGATTCCTTTATTTATTTAATATATAAACACATAAATGTGTCCGATATATTAACAAAACAAATAACAATTAAATAAATTAAATTAAATGTCTGTACGTGAGGACTACCTGAAGCTATACAATCAGACGGGTTGTGTGATCTCAGAGGTATATTTATATATTTTTTAAATATATTTTTTATATATCTCATTTTTTGAACGTACGTGCCATCTATTCGCAGAAATCTTCTTTCTTTGAACAATTAACGAAATTAATGCATGAAAACACAAGAAAAAGCTCATCTAATGTATAAAACAAATGAAACAATAACAAATCTTTTACAGTTTTTAGAAAAGACCTATGAACAAGTATTTCTTTTATATGACCAGGTAGGTTATTATATACTTTTACGAAAAGGAATAGGTAGACGGAAACCTAATATTAATCGCTGCAGAAATTGATTCTGTGCATCATCATGTAAAAATATACAGAGTGTTCCATTTAAGAAAATTGAGTGTTGAACAGTTAAACATAATGAGATTCGACACCATATCGCGACTATGATTTCAAAGCTTAAGCCTAACCCTAAGCCTAAGCAACTTGAATCTTGGTACTGTCTACAACGTAAAGCGCAAGCAAGAAACTACACCTGCTGATTCTTCATTCAGTACTTCAACAGCCCTTTACAAGTCAAGAGTGATGCCCAAAACCCGTGATGTGTCAGACAGTGTTAAAATGGATGTTCGTAAAGTAATTTATGAGGATAGTAAATTAGTTTACACAATCAAATTCCAGTTCTAATTTAATGTATGTAAGCATGTAACAGTAAAAGTGTTACTAGCATTTCTTCATTACAACGCTTACTCCATCTTTTGGGATAAACACACTGTTCGGATTACTCCTCCCGCACAAAGTATTCCGAACAGTAGTAATCTGAACAGTGCGTTTATTGTGCTGCCCCACAATCCTTGCTATCTTTACCCATCTTTTGGGGTTTACCCCTACCCTTGTATTTATGTAGATCTTTCACGCTTATTTTCTACTATGTGCCTGCGTTTTCTAGTAAATACATCCTATGCATTACTACCAACCGATGTTAACTGATGGTCAACTAACCGTGGCTCGACTTGCGTTTGTACAACGGATACGGCAATGAACTAGCGTCATCTTTGAACCCTAGTTCAGTTGAACTCCAGGTTAACTATAGTTGGTACAACCGGCCCTTAATAAATCAAAGAAAGAAGATTTCTGCCAATAGCCGACACGTACGTTCAAAAAATGAAGTATATAAAAAAATGTATTTAAAAAAATATATAAATATACCTCTGAGATCCCACAACACGTCTGATTGTATAGTTCCAGGCATTCCTCACGTACAGACAGCTGTTTCGGACTCACCTAGTCCTCATCTGTTTACTTTGTTATAGAATTAAAATTAAAATTTCCTATTGAGTTTAATTTATTTTGTTTATCATTGGTAACGTATATTAGACTATACAATAGATACATTCAATTTCCGAAACAATTTCATGTTTTTTGCTTCCATATTTTATACTTATTTTGATTTAAAAATAGATGGTTTTCGATATAAGCAGTATACTGTTAGTGTGACACATTATCTTAAGAAAATAAAACATATTTCACAACAAGCTCGGCCTATTCACTTCCATCCTCTAAGTATTTACAAATGAAGTAAGGCATTTATGAAAACTTTGTTAGTAACCTCAAAAAAATTGACAAGCGTCATTTCGTACAATTCGTTGCTATCGCGGTTGGTGTAACTAAATCAAAATGAATTTGTTACAGCCGCTGCATATGTCATAAACAAATCTGACGTAACTACAAGCATTCCTGATTTTTGAACAAAAAATGCTCGGAAAGATCATAGCAGTATATATTTCGCCGACCATCACTACATATTATTATTTTTTACTTACCTTCTGCAAATATCTTTTTTATGCTCTATATATCTCGTGGGGGAAAATGCGGTTGTTGGTGAGACATAAACAAACAACATTAGGCCAATTGATATATTTTAATATTGACAGAATCATTTTAACCTTGTACCCTTTTCACATAGAAAGATATTTTTATATAGGAATGAATTCACTAACAATAATAATAATAAATATATATTTATATATGTATTTATATTATCATAGCATATATATTTATGTAATATGTATTTATTTATATATTCAAGGCGAGACGTACTTTGCTCGACTCAACAACGCAACAGCAGCGTGTCCATCAAGCAAATTGCGATCTCGCCTCTCATTTATGTAGCTAGTACATCTATACAAACATACACGATAATAATTACAGTTGATAATGTGTGTTATCATCTTATTCCTTAGCTTTCTTTTATGGTATTTCACGTGTATATAATCTAGGAGATTATAAGAGGTCAATAAGTCCGCCCTCTTATTAGGGATGTGGCTGGAAGGACCCCTAATGAGACTGCGGTTGACCGAGACATCTGGCGTGTGCAAAAATGATATTTCGACACACCGATGTCCCCAATCTTATATATTTTAAATTAACGTTGTTTATCAATACCAAAAACGGAAACAGCTATCCGTACATATAAAATTAAATTTAAAACGGAAAGGAAATTTTTGAAATGCATACGTATTTTTTATGAATTTTTATTTTGCATATACGCAAACTAAAAAGCCCCGAAATAAAGTAACATTTACGCCATATTCATTGCCAGGGTCGTTGTAAGATATGGGAAACCCTAGCCGAAATCGTAAACGATAAACTCTAACCTAAAATGGATATTTTCACAACGCAAACTGAATTAATATAATCACCATTTACGTCGGCTAGAGTTTCCCAATTTTCATTTCAGAATTTGTGTAGGTCTACACCTCTAACGCGCATGCGCTTAGCCCCATTTCTGGAACAAACCCATGCGTTGGCATCGACAGTTCGAGCCCCACAGATTGCACCTGCACGAACTGTTGTAGCAGCAGTCGTTCGGCCTGTGATCGCAATTTCCGCCCCTCCTAACGCACGCTCGTCTGAAAAGGTAAATTAAGGAAGAACGTCTGAAAAAATAAATTAGAAAGGTCTCATGATGGCGATCGACGCTTTTCATAGACACCTAGACATGGGCTTCGGCATCTACAAAGCGAATTCTCTACTTCGTACAATAAAAACATATAAGGAGTAACTTACACACATATCAGGTGATGGTGGCTGATGAGGATTATTAATTTTAAATTGAGTGCAGCACACATATAATGGGTGACCCAAAAATCAGTTTACCACTATCTTTTTTCACATCTCATTCGCAGATAAAAAATTAGACATTTGCTAATATTGCTGCTCCAACAGGCAGTATCTTTGCAAAAATTGACTAGACGCGAAGCGTTTTTAATGTACAGAGATCTCGTTACCCTAATACCGCACCAAAGTTTTGTCAGAGGCAAAAAAAGATATCCATTGGATATTTCCTACATTGTCTGCAACGACTCCAAAGTCTAAAGTGTAGTCTATAAAGTTTACTACTTTACCGTCTTTTGAATCTTCCATGGTGTAGTTTCGAAAGATTATAATTAAAATAATGGACTTCTCCTCGGGCTTAGTGCTAGAGTTATACCTATTTACTTCAGACACACAATTGCAGGACAATTTAGCCACATTCTGGCTAAGAACAAAGTTTTTAAACATTTTATATATGCTACAGCGTTTACAAGTATTCAACAACGATTTTCACCTTTATATGGTGTTCTGCCGGGGAGATCTACTGTCACTAACCTTGTGACAATCACGTAAATCACTTCTACGGTATAAAGCAGATAGATGTGGTAAATACCGATCTCTCCAGTATATTCGATTGATACAATTGATTACTATATCAGAAACTGAACTGTTTGGGTATCAGTCCTAGCTATAACCGATCTTGATGTCTACAGAGTAGGACTAGTTATGTGTATTTTAATGGATACCGTTCTTGGGAATTCATTTCCACATCTGGCATTCCACAGGATTCTAAACTGGCACCGCTCTTTCTCGCATATATTAATTACTTACAACCCTTCAGTCTCCGGTAAACAAAATGCGGATTTATGCAACGAATACCTAGGTGCCCCTCTAACTCGCCCAAAATCAAATGTTGTGTGGCGTCTTATTCTAGACGGCGCAATTTTTATCAATGCACTAGACACTATTAATAATACGCCACCTTAAGGATTTAGGTTGTTGTTTTGATCGTTTTCTCACATTGAAGTGTTCGCCAGTAATAAGGGTCAGGATTTCACTGCAGGACATTAAAAGCACGGTCATTAGATCAGTAGAATATGCATCATACGCTTGGCCATCTTACTAGTACTATTGTACTTTCAATTGAAGGTGTATATGCATGTTGACATTTCTGTACTTTAAGATCGATGGTACTTATCCTCGAAAAGGTATTTATTTCAATTACTCTTCTGGAAGGGGACAGTCTGCGGCTGAGAGTCTTGAAGTTCATGCTACCGGCTTCGTCCATAAGCTCATCATGGATCAATTCATTCCGCTCTTCTTTCATCCCTTTCAAACTACGACGTA
This sequence comes from Osmoderma eremita, assembly GCA_031763485.1. Taxonomy (NCBI): domain Eukaryota; kingdom Metazoa; phylum Arthropoda; class Insecta; order Coleoptera; family Scarabaeidae; genus Osmoderma; species Osmoderma eremita. The sequence continues at coordinate 323,590 of JARFOC010000689.1, read as the reverse complement.
TCCCCTTCACCTGCACGTATTTCTATTACTTTTGCTCTGCCTGCTGCGAAGACTAATTTATTCAGAAATGTTCCCATGAATCAGATGCTAAAAATAGGGGATTCTCATTATGTTGACCTTTTTCATTACCTAATATTGTTATGAGATTTTATTTTAATCCATGCTTTTGAACGTACCGGCAATAATAAGAAATTAATTTGAAGGTTTTGCAGTTCTGTCGATGCCAGATTTAAAGGTTGTATTGAATAAGAGGATCATCATCGTTCTAAGAATTATTGATTTAACGTTTGTTATTTTAAACACGAATGGATAACTGACTTTTGGACCACTTTGAATATCTATTGAATCTATAGGACAAATGTGTTTTAAAGTGTGGCGTTGGTGTAAAAATAGAATTACGGAAAAAGGTTCAAAGTAAGATTATATTAAATACAAATTTATAAAAGGCAGAAAAGTAAAGGCTTTCTAAATATACTGAAAACAAATTATTCCTTCCACACTCTTTTCATACAGGAAATTTAAATTTACTCTGTTCCCTTTAGAAGAATTAAATTCATTCTTTTTTTCAAGTTACTTATCATTAAGGTTCCGTAATGTAGCATCCAATTATATAGGAATTAGAAAGAAAGCATATTTTCGAGTATAAAAATTCCAAAAAAGAACACACACACAAAATGAGAATAAGCACACAATACTCACTCCACAAAAATATTTATACTACGAGGGATGTCCGGTTACTAAGGTACGTTTGTGCGACACAACACCCACGTCGCTCCAATCAGGTTGAAACTTGCACGCATTTTAGATCTGCATATGTAGTGGTTATTGTCATTGCTTTAAGTTCAGTCCGCGTGCAGTGACAACAGCACTATGTCCGTTCCGATCGAAACATACTCCAAGTCATTCGTTCTTTTGCATGCAAATAATGGAACACCTACCAAAATTCATAAAATAATACTGAAGGCGTTATGAGTCAAAAGCAAGCTAGTGTTTGGTGTAAACAGTTCAAAAGTGGACGCACACCTCTGGACGATGATCCCAAAGGTGTGCGAAAAAAACCATCAACAACGAAAACGAATGCGTCCAGATCTGGCTCCTTCTGATTTTCGTTTGTTTGGGCCGTTGAAAGCTCATTTGTCTGGTAAAAAGTTTGAAGACCACAACGAAGTTCAAGAGGAAGTACGGCAGTACTTTACAAATTTGGATCGCACCTTTTACGAAGAGGGCTTACAGAAGCTTGTGCCTCGCTGGGATAAGTGCTTTAACATTGGCGGCGATTATGTTGAAAAGTAGCCAACAGTTCACGCTTTTACTTAGTATATGTTTGATTTCTATAAATAAAGTAGTCTGTCTGTAATACACAAATGTACCTTAGTAACCGGACATCCCTCGTATATTTAAACACAAAAATGCACACAAGACGTCTCACAGGTTACACTGCTTCAAAATAAATTTCCAATTTCAATTTTAATCAAGGGCCCGCTTGATTATGTGATAGAGAATGCACGTGAAAAATTACAATTGGAAATTTATTTATTTTAGTGATGGGAATCAACTGCAGCTCTACAGCGGTGGGTGTGACAATTTGAAAACCCCAAATGCAACAAAAAAAGGCATTGGGGAAACAATAAATAATGATTCGAATATAAAGTTGCGTATGGTATTTTAGTGTCATAGTGATTCTTACATTTTGTCAGTGTCGTCGGATTTCTCTTGCCGTTTCGTTTGTAGACTTTTAATGCTGCGTATGGGAAGAAAAGAGAAATGAGTGAATCCATCTGGTAACAAAGCTCGATGCTATTCAAACTACGTACGCTATAAACTTACCAGGATCAATTCGGCACGGAATTTGGATTAAGCGTAGAATTATTATGCAGATAAAACAAATGGGTTTACGCGAACAGAATTTACTTTTTTACCGGAAGTAATTTTTTTCATTTGTTTTATCTAAACACCTACATTACTGGCTCTATACGCTTCAATTACTTGAAATATCTAAATGCAGCAGCAGATATTAAACTCATACATACATATATAGACACGTAAGAGATAGAATGCTTTGGCCAGCAGTCTATCTGGTACTTTATCTCTTTTAATAACGACACCGATAGCAACTAGACAAAGATCCCCAAGGGTCTAATGATAATACCCGTTTACTCTATCGCACACTAAATTAATTTATTGCACAAAGAGCCGTAGAGCGCAAAACATATACGATGATTGCACATAGCGCTCTACAAAAACTACGAATGGGCAACATTCAGTTACGGAAAGCTCACTTTTGTGCCGTCTGCATCAGTCGATCCAAGGCGTTGTCGGAATACTCATCCTCTAGGGATAGACCATCATCTGAAAAGAAGGAAGAAGTGCGATTACAACATGCATAAACGTTTAAGGAAATATTATTAAGACATTTAATAGTACAGTAAAACACTTGGGAACCTGCAGGTGTTGACATTTAATTAGTTATAATGCCCTACTGTTCCTACACAGTTCGAAACGGCTAGTGTTGGTATGCTAAAAATTTTACAGTAAAAAAAACGTAGCATAAATTTGAATCTAAACTCCATTCACGTTAAGAAAACAGTAGTGGGCGCTGAGATCTGCGGACGTATCACACAGGAGCAATTAGGATATATTCGGAAATAGTGGCAAATTCAAATGTATTTCAATAGGAACAGCTGATTGAAATAATAGATAATTATAGTTTACGGAAAATCATAAACTATAAAGTATAACCTTATTAGTTATTTTTTTGTGCGAGGATTTAGAAACCACGTGTTCTTTTCTATAGCTATATAATGTGTGGAATCTTTAACAAATTCATGCGCGATCCAGTAAGATATCACCCTAAGGAGAAATACAAAGAAACTCGGGTAAATAACTGTACGAACTTCAATACTTTATTTGCAATAAGTGTTATAATTATATGTATACAACAATCAAATGCTCCTGTGAAGTTCAAATTGTTACTGTTCATTGTTAAAATGTATGAAAACACAAATATTTGACATAGTTCCTCTTGTTTTCTTTTTAACAAAACTCAAATAAACGCATGTTTTAAAAAGTCATTATTAAATATCAGATTCCGATGATAGGTCTGATGATGATCCTGTGCTTGCAGTGATAATCAATTCATCCACTATATCGTCAACTATGTTATCCAGATCGTATATTTTCTTTTCTTTTGCAATAGTATGTTTTATGCAATTTGTCCATTTCGCCGCTGTTACAAGGTTAATTCCTTCATTTAATAGAGTTTTTACTTCTGCTACCTTGAAGGTTTTATTGTTGGCAGCAACACCATGCTTCATTTGTGCCCATACAAGTTCGATTGGGTTTTAATTACAATGGTATGGCGGTAGTCGTAAAACTGTAGGACCATTTTTTGTTACGATTTCGTCAATCACATATGGTATTGGATTATCGCCTACATATTTTTTTGGGAGTTCAAGAAGTTCAGCTTTTAAAAATGTATTATAGACAACAATTTCGCTTGAAAGAAGCCACTCAAGTAGTGCGTCCTTTTTCCATGATGCATTAGGTAATTTTTTAGCCTTAACGGAATGATAAGGGAGCATTATTTATTGCAATAATGCAGTTGGGCTCAAGATCAAATAGAACTTTGAACACTTCACCGTTCATTTCCTCATGATAGTCACCAGTTCTCTTTGATTCAAATAACAAGAGACCATTTTCAACTCTGAGCGATACTTTCGAATAGTAGTTAGATAATGACGCCTCCATAAAACGATGTCTTGCCTTTCTATTGATATAGGGTTTCGACTTCGCTTTTCCCACCTAAAACCCAATTGCTTGAAAATTTTCCACGATGTTGTTCGCTTGAATTCAGATAATGTGTCATCTTCGTTAACAACCTACAAGAGGTTTATACGTTGGTTTCAATGTAAAATAAATATTATATTTACACTAATATTTTTGTGCAGGTAGGCAATTCATTTTAAGAAGAAAGAGAGAATGTACATGTCTTCTAATTCTGGATTTTTCAGATTCGTCCAAATGATATATTGTCTCACGAATACGTTTTTTAGAGGGTGAATTTACAATTACCGTAGTATCAATTTCTTTCATAATATTCCACATATTTTTTTCGTCGAGTCCAAGCTGCTTTGCAGCCAATTTTATTGATGCCGACTTCGAGTTATCATATTTCAACTGCAAATACAGATTGTAAGCCATTAACCATTAACCACTGCAGATATGTTTTCCTTGAGGATTTTTTGATGGTCCCGGTAATGGGTTATCATCTCCGTCCACTACTTCTTCTTCAACCATATTAAAACATTGAACACCCTGTAACAATTCTGAATAAACACCTTCTTTGCATTTTCACTAGATAGAACTTACCTCAAATTATCAAGTACTGTAATAATCGAGTTCTGATAAGAACTATTTTGGAGACAATATTAAAAATATAATAAAACGGAAAATATAAGCAAACAACAATTTGATAGAAAATAGAAGACGGAACCAGCGGAATCAGAGTGGAACACAACAACTGAGTTTGACAAATGGCATTACAGTAAACATAGGAAACGCAGTTTTCAGTGATATTTCATTTTATCTAACACAAATTCATTGCGCGAAAATTATATCCTTTTCGTGTGCGCAAATCTATCGCGGATTTCAGCCAATAGTAAGTCGAGGTATTTTCTCCTATCTTTTCCAACGTAGTTTTCTTAAAATGAATGGACTGTAGTTGCCCTAACCAATAGAACCCAACTGGCATATGTCCAAACATTAGCTCCTTATCTTCTTGACTTCCTTCGAAACACGAGGGAATATGAAAATACAAAAGAAAATATAAGGAAACAAAGAAAAACATATTATTTTCAGTCTCCTATGACCCCAATTCCCATCTTCTATAAACAAGATCACAATAAATAAGTAGTGAACGTAGATGGTAGCGTAATCGCCTCAAGAAAATAGGAAATAAACGAACTTTCCGATCTCCCAGGGATTGTCGGGTTGTCCCCCACGACTCCATATAGCTTTATTGTGCAACTGTCGCACATACAATATACAGTTATATATATTTTCTTCACGGTGTTATTTTTAAAAAGACACACACATCGCCATAATATAACAATACGAAGCGTCTGCGATAAAAGTCCATCAATGTCACTGTGTTGCGTAATAGCGTTTTTAAGACCGCCCCTCAACATAACGAGTTCGCGACGCGAAGTGGCCCGTTATTTCTCTACCGTTAATCACATGAATTCATACGCACGCTCGAAGGCACTTAATTGTGACGACGACGAAGACTCGTTTTCTCTGTCGTTTTAGTGGGCCCGTAAAGTAGCTAGATAAAACGTCAAGAGCACTAATCTTCTCAAAGCAACGTTGACGGCTGTTTTAATGTTCTCTGCGGAATAGACGTCGGGCGGGAATAAACGTCAAAGTAATTGATTTGCTCACCGACAGGTGGCGGCGGAACACAACGCCAACGTTGATGATGTTACCTTTTTCTAACGCGAAATATTCGATCATCTTGCCTCCGCCTCCGCGCGGTATAAACACTTGATGTTGAATTTGAATGGTGGTGGCGTTATTGATTTCGTTATCGGTTATTTAGTAGAAAAAAATATTGGATGTATAACATGTGGAAAGTAGATATTTTTTAATGTTGATAAAATGAAAAGAGATCAAGCATCTAACTAGAAATCTATTAATTACTTTTTCAGTACTTCGCAGGTAAAACGATTTTTTACATATGTTTGAAGATATCTCAAAATCGGGTACATTTAGGTATAGGGAAACCTTAACATTTTGTATTTAGAATAACGTTTATAATGAGAATTTGCAATAAAAATTATAACACACACAAAGTTAATGGCGAGTTCCGGTCAACCGGAAGTGACGCAAAAGTAAAAAATAATTTACCCTGAAAGATCACTATGGCCTATGGTAGTGTCCTTATTTTTAGAATTTTTGTACATTTCCATCCCCAAAATATTTTAATAGGCCACTCAATTTAGGAGACCATTCGATATATCATTCGATTAAATCTATTACGGAGGCTGTGTTCTAGGACCCATCTTATATTTCTTATATTCTGCCCATATTCCAACAATGAACACAACCGACACTGCTACCTTTAGAGACGATACTGCAAACTTGGCCTCACATTCAAATCACATCGTTGTAATAAAGAAAAAGGAGAAACATCTGGAACAAATAAAAACCTGGGCAAAAAAGTCAGCAAAAGAAAGCAATAAATGAGTATAGAAGACATTTACCATTAAAAATAAACGTGTCATAGTAACAGTGGTTCAAAAAGTCCTTACATCCCAAGCAGTCATGGACTGCAAAACACATGTCTGTACTTAAATAAAACTTCATTCACAAGTGACACGGAAAATTGAAAATTATTGTGTTAACCTAAACTTGAGTTATATCAAATAAATTGTAATTTATGACTTTTAAGAAAATATAGTGTTGATCTATTACAGACATGCATTCCCCAGTCTATGGCCGCCGGAGCGTAATGACGTCTTCAACACACCTTATATATTATTAAAACGCATAGAACTCGGATTAAACTTTAGACAAATGTATTGGCTAATTGATAGATCTCAACTCGAAGAAACAATACTAACTAAGAACAATAGGAATATCAATTGTGAGCATTCTGTTATTGTGTTGTAATAGTGATGTAATTTGGAAATAGATTTAAGTTTCCATGTTGTCAAGCACAGCTTATATTCATGTGCATAGGTATGTGTACGTTATTAAAGGAATTAATGAATATCCGAAAAACCCTACACAGTTTTTCAATTATCATACTTATTGCTTATTATCTTCTATATTATTCTGGACATTGGACATGGATTGTAATGTATCAAGAGAAAAACAAAATACGTTACATTCAAACATCCACATTTAAAAATTGTGTCCTGACAAGTACAGACTTAAGCTAATAAATTACGAAATTAATAAGTACTGAAAATACTAACATTTTCCTTCTAGTGTACGCAACACAATACCAATGCTATTTTCGCAATCATTCCTTACCCCATCTCCCATCGTTGCCGCCAACTTCATAAAGCAATCCCTGCATATTCCCTTATTGACGTCATTCGATGGATATTAGCGCCGATATGTCGTTCACGTAAATAACTTGGCACGACAATCTTCCGGAATGTATAGACTAGGTGAATGCGAAGTTCGCATTCCCTGGCGGCGAAATATCAGGAGGCATTCTTAAGGCAAGGTATGCCAAGCAGAATAAACCTCAGTCTACGTTTATAAGAGAACTTCGGACGTGTTGTAAATAAGGGGATGGATAGAATGGCGTGGTGGTAGACGTAACTGCGCGCATCGTCTTGTCAATTTTCCCTGGTCGTGTATCTTGTGGGGAAGGGATTGCGTTGGCAGTTGTATAGGTTGGGCAGTTCGCAGATGGTTTTAAAGTTGATAGACTGAGTAGGTGGTGCGGAAAGGGTTTGTGAACGAATTCAACCTCATGTATCTCCTTATGTGAAGAAATATAACTCACTCATATTTGTCTAAACAAAGTTATCTAGTAATATTAGATATTCGAGGTCAGGCTTTCGAGAGGTCAGTCAGTATAACCTCTCGAATGCCTTTGATCGTATGGATCATGGGATTTTGTAACAAAAACTTCAAACATATTATTGTACTAAACGTTTGCGTTACTGCTGAAGTTGACTTAGGTGTACTACACCCTTTTAAGTTTTGTTAAGTATGCGTCTACAGAAACTATTTTCTTATACCTGTGTTGTGACTGCGATATGGTAGCATTTGGGATTGCGACGGCAAATATTATTTAAAAGACAAGAAAAGAAATTACTGATATTATAATAGCAGTTGCAGCCACGGAGTTTCATCCTCCTCGAAATTCGGCACCAATTTAATGCAAACCTAATTTCAAGGCTATAGACGGTTCGACACAATTAACATTTGCATAGTCCATTCTAAATTATTTTCTGTTCGAGGAAGTATATATTTATAATCAAAAATCCTCTCAACCCTAAGGTGTAAGGTATCTATGGTAGCATTAATCTTATTTAAAATGACTCGTGTGTACGAATTCTGTCCATACTTTCTTGTTCTTTGTCATTCTTACTGCTTC
>JARFOC010000689.1:304201-315374 GCA_031763485.1 Osmoderma eremita | reverse complement strand
TACTGACTTCTACAATAGCAACTTACACACTAAAGACTCTGAAGGAAAACAATTCGCTCTAACATTAATCTACCTTACTCAACAAAAATATAGCCATTCGGAATATAATTACACTAAAAAGTACAGTCCAGGTACATTATTTTTATAACATTGCTTAATAATGTCACTGGTAGTGTCTAATGTTTATTACAAACTGACAAATGATAATTTTAGTCTATGTTGCCTTAAAATGCTTTCTTAGGAGTGCATGATTTTGATGAATCTCCTAATAATGAAACAACAAATTTCAAAGAAAACGGATGGTTTTAAAAATAACTTTCAGTAAGAAAAGTTTTGAAAACATTTTAGAATCTTACAAATGTGACAGTTATTAATTTTGTGTACTGATGTGAAGTGAAGTACTTCACATCAGTTGTCAAAATCAATAATTGTTAAGGCATGGAGAGCGGTGCTTTAACATCCCATTATAAATACTGCAGTATGTTATAATATAAAAAAGTAGTGGAATTTAGTTTTTCAAGAGTGGTCAATTGAAATTTCAAACGTCAAAAAATGTAAAGTCAAACTGTCAAGTGCAGAATGTAGTGGATTAAACTTCAAATAATCACAAATCATCGCACATCAGATGAAATTTCTCTAATTAAATAAACTAGCATTCATTTTGCATTAAATTTAATGAGTATAAAATTTTAATAGAAAATTGACAAATTTATTTTAAATTGACTACAAATGTCATAGGGTATTACCAAGCAGCAGGAAAGTTACCAAATTTTAAAATTATTATATATGTCAGAAAAGGGGCATAGAGGAGGAAAATTAGAAAAAATAACATAAAGAATTCGTGTCATAGGATACTTATCGCACTCGCCCAACAAACTTGGGCTCGTGCGTTAAGACCTGTTTTATGACACTCGTTTTTTAACATACGATTTTAGGTATGTAATATGCGTAGGCATGTAATAATTTCACCATTTTATCACAAAAACATTGGAAATAAGACTGCAAAAATTACAAATGGTTCAGAGCATTGATCGCTGATGTGATTTTTTACAACCATTTTACTATGGAAAATGACAAAAGATATCAATTCCCGTGAGAAAAGCTACTATAATCAGTGTAGCTACTGTTTACAAAAAGTAGATAGCAGATTACTATACCTGTCATACAGAAGTGTCAGAATAAATAGAGATTTTGATTCTGAAGGTTTAACTGTTAACTTTTATATCGCATTATTGTTTGTCAATTAACATCGAATCAAGGTATCAGTGTGATGGATAAAGCCGCATGCGACTGCGTAGCAGAAGATTCTCCTCATTTCGCGATCGACTCGCCCAAAAGAGGCGATCGCGGTACAGACAGTTCGTCGACCAGCATCACTATTACCGAAACCTTGGACTTCGGAAAGGTGGCGGTCGGTAAGAAAACGTGCAAATCTTTAAAGATACTGAACACGTCATCGGTAAGTATAACAACAATTCACCTACATACGTACAGGGTGACGCACTAGCGTGGCAAAACTCGATATATCCGTTATCATACAGGATATCAAAAAAAGTTATTTACGAAAATTGTAGACAGTCTTAAACTTAACATCATAAAATTATTTTCATATATACAGAGTTTTTCATATCATCAAGGTGAACCAAACATACCTTTTCTTAAATGGAACAGCCTGCATATTATTTCGGATTTAGGTTAAGCTCATGCCTCACACCCCCAATATAGAATTTCATTCAATTACACAGCGTGTTTCAGAAGTTATGATCAATTTTTTCATGCAAATCACTGTAGGTCCAAGGTCTTGTATACTGCAAACAACACAGTCTGAAATTTTCTGAAATTGGTACAGTTTTATAGCAACGTGACATTTTTTCAAAATAGTCAAAACTGAACGCAGAGAGAGTCAAAACTCAAATACATTTATTCCTTAATTATTTTAAGTGGATCACCCTGTGATATATCATAAAAAGAAAGACTAGTTTAGTTACTTTCATTTTTATTAAGCACTCTATATCCAAAGTCATTAATTTCTAAGATATTTTAGGGTCCTTTTATAAAAGTGAGATTTTTTGAAATTATTTTAATATTCGTTACTAGCTAGGAGATTAAGTAATTGGACCACATTTTTTGGAAGGACGAGTGAATGGTCAAGTATATTTAGAGTTTTTAGAAAATCATTTACCGTTGTTATTGAAAAATGTTCCCCTAAACGTTCGTCAAAGGATGTGGTATCTGCACGATGGAGCTTCGTTACTCCACACTAGGTTAAGGAAATGGTCGTGTATTTCCTTGAAAGATGGACAAAGAGAGGGGAACCAATTGAGTGACTAGCTTGATCACCGGAGTTCACTAAAATTGACTTCTTCATGTAGTCATATGTAAGAACAAACTTTGTATAGCAAACACCGCCAACTACACGAGGTGATATAAAAAACAGAATAAGTGAAGCATTCTCGATGTTAAGAAATGTTAAGACAATCGCTTGAAGAACGGCTGCAATGGTGAATATTTTGAACATTTAATAATAATATTGTATGGACAAAGCTAAGTAAAACATTTTAACAGACAAGGAAATACATACTGTTGGATACAATAAGCTGTCAAAGATAAAGAAAAAATCTTTAATATTACCCTCCCCGAAAAAAATCGCCAACCGCATAAAGGAGTTGCATTATGAGGTATGTTTTTACCTTCCTGCGAAAATTTACGTAGGTTGGAATCAATCTAAGCTGGATGGGGAGATGGTTGTATAGCTTTATTGCGTTATAGATGATTGAGTTTTTAGTTAACTCTATATGGGGTACAGGTAAATAAAGATCATGATCCAAGCGTCCTGTAGCGTAACTATGATGATGTCTTTTGGGTAGATCGGAAAGATGTTTTCGAATTAATGAGACCGATTCAAGGATGAATAGCGCAGGGAGAGTTAGGATTTTGTGGTTTAAAAAGTAAGGTTGGCAGTGATCATTCCTCCGAAGTCGAAATATGTAGCGAATTGCCCTTTTTTGCAATTTAAAAATGGTTTAAAATTGTATAAACTACAAGTGCCCCAAAAAGAGAGACTAACTTCTGAAACACGCTGTATAATGCAATGAAATTGTATATTGGGGGTGTGAGGCATGAGCTTAATCTAAACCTGAAATATCCATTTAAGAAAACGTATATTTGATTCACCCTGGTGATATAGAACAATCTGTATATATAAAAATAATTTTAAAATGTTAAGTTTAAGAATGTCTACAATTTTCATAAATAACTTTTTTAAAATATCTTATGTGATAACGGATATATCGAGTTTTGCCACACTAATGCGTCACCCTGTATAGGTACGAATCGAGCCATTTTGTTTGTGAAATGCCTAGCACATTGTAGTCCACCTGACCTAGGGCATCTTAGAATTCTTACAAGATCCACTGTTTTTCTATCCTCTACCAAATGGCCTTAGGTTGTGTTTTTAAAAACACAAAGCGAAGGAAGCCGAATCAAATTAAGAATTACATAAGAATGTTGAAGCACACACATACATCCACATTTTAAAATATGTAGCTAAAAAAGGATTACATGTTTTAAAATGGCCTAAGAAAACTAGTTTCGGGCTGTGAGAAGTGTATACAGTTCTAGTAGAACTAAAACAAAAAATTGCCTTTGCAAAGCAGTGATAGGCTATAGATACGTATTTTGGCAACTAAGTTTCCATTATCAGTAGAACCTACAAAGGAAAAAAGTGTTAGACTTAGTAATACGGTTAAGGTAAAACGTTGGAAGATATGTTCTTATCAGATCACCAATGGAATAACACTGAACACCTTCTATACAGTTATATTGAAACAAATACAATATAATGTGGATTAAAATAAAGAAATTGCAACACTAACGTGTTTAATATAATTGAAAGTATTCAATTGATATCGTAACGGTTACTTAGAAAACATAAGGAAACTAATCCACCATATCTTGATATTAAAAAAAAGGAGTAGTAATGACGTTTACACTTAGATTGTAGTCCCGATTGAGATTAACCTGTAAAGTATAAAGCAAGGACGTCGGTGGTGAATAGGAAATGTCGTTAAATAGTATTGGTATACATTCACTCGACTTTGATTATCAAGGCGTTAGGATTTTGACATTTAAAATAATGTATGTACATGTGTAAAGGTATGGTACTTATACCTGGTATACGTTTAGCATGCATCTACTAATAAAATATGGAATTGTCATTATAATATAATGCCTTTCGCCGTTGAATTCTATTTTCAGCGATTTCTTAAATCGCTAAAACGATAGAACATTTACATACCTACCTTTCAAAGAGCGATAATTCAACAAAATCTTTTTAGATATTAAATAAATTAATATAAATGATACACAAACAAAATTACTGTTATATAAAACCCTAAAATATAAGAAATTAATCGGTAAAAAGGTAGGTAGGTAAAGAAATCAGTTACACTGGTTAACAAGATTTTTGTCCCGAGCACAAAAATGCCTGATTCCCATATACATGCTTTTTTGCATGCTGGAATCAATTATGTGTTCAGAATTACTCCATCACCCTTAGTTTTTATGTTCCAGGATATTCGCTTATCCACCTAAAAGCGTAATGTTAGGAAAGTGTTTTCAGTTCACAGTTTATAATGAAAAAATGTTCATCCTATATCACGTTAATATAAACCCTCTAGTATCTTATAAAATATTGCATGGAAAGTTGCCCAAAAAGATTTGTTTTGGTGTGTAAGTTAGAACCTTTGAGGTGTGTTTGACAAATGATAGAATTTAAAAAAAGCTCAGCATTTCTCTTGGTCTGGGGCAACTTTTTACCAAAAGCTCTGATAGTAATTAAGGTGTCATGCGAGTTTCACATTCAGATTCAACCAGATCTGGAGGTAGTGAAGCGTTAAAATACTGGGATGCTAAAGTGGCCAAAAAGTAATAAATTAATATTGATTTTTTGGAATATTCCAAACACACGTCAATTTCTATTTACAATTCTCCATTCTTTAATATAGCATCTGAATATACAGTGAGATTTATGTAATGTAAAGACGTCAATGTGTGTTTTTTAAATAGCAATCTTCACTTTTTCCCGATATTTTGATCCTCCACGTAGTTATCGATATGCCCCTACAAATACCTTGACACCTTATTATTATGTAATTTTCAGTATTTAATGCTATTCTTCCTAAAATTCTTTATGTGAGCCGTTAAAATATTTACATTTCGCTTCGACAACTAGATGAAGCATCAAAATATCAAAAAAAAAATGAGGGCTGGCATTTAAAAAAATACAATAGCATCATCACATCGGAAAACGTAGTGTTGAAAATAAAAAATGACTTGGTTTTGGAATTTTTCAATAAGGAATAAATTCTTTATCGAATTTATTCCTTAATTTTGGCTCACGAGAATTTCAGTATTTAATGGTACTTTTCTTAGGAATCTCTTTATGTAAGCTGTCAAAATATCAAAAAAAAAGTAAGGGTTGACATTAAAAAAATAATAATAATGACGTGCACTTGCATGAATCACTCTGTATATCGAGATGCTACATTAAAAAGCGTGGAATTGAAAATAAAAGTTGATGTATTTTTGGAATAGGTAGGTAGGACTATCCGTTCTCAAGAGATGGAGTTTTTTTCCGGGTTTCGGTCATTTGACCTCACTGTGCGGCGTTTGGAAAAATGTTTTTAAATGGATTTTGTTCAACTTGCATTTTGCACAACATCGGACGAGGAAAAACGTTTGCCTTTTTCCGCACTGATAGTTTCCGTAAAACGGTCAACCATTCTACGTCAATTTCTTCTTCTGGATAATGCCACGACAATAAATGTAACACCGAGTGTTGATGTTAGCTTGAGTGTTATTTCACTGGTGATCTGATGAAGAGTATACTTCCAAGGTTTTACCTTAACCAGAGATACTATGTTACATTTTTTCCTTTGTTAGATATGGCTCTGTAGGATTCTTTCTCTCTTTGAGGTGGCAAGGGTATTTTCTTGTTTTAGTTCTACTATTTCAAGCCACTGACCGTATCCGATTATTTGATGCAATAGTTACATTAACATACATCTTCTTATACAGGTTATACAACGTCTCTAATGACGCACAACTAACACACAACTAACTTTCCCGCTCTATGTTATATTCAAATGTAAATTTCCATTAACATTGCATTGAAAATAAAATGAAATAAAGACAATTTTACATTTTTGCTTTGACAAATTTGAATTGTAAAAATCTTCAAACTTAATTCACATGACCAACCGAACAAAAAAAATCATACATTAAAAATGACACGACATAAAAAGAATATGTTGTAATTATACCTCTAAATAGTTTTTATACATATTTTATGCTTGCTTTCTTTAGGCTACTCGCCGATATTACGTGCACTACGATCCAAACACCAACCCAATCTATCGAACATTCGATTTCACCTGGAACAAGACAGTGGACCCTGGAAAAACGTTCGAATGTAAGATAACGTACAAACCTCTGTTCCCATCGTACGTGAGCGTCGATTACTTGTTCATCCAGGAGAAATCTCAGGATCCGTTCACAATTTCCTTACGCGGGGAATCAGTAGGCAAGCGCTTCTTCGCTTACTGCTTGTTCTATTATTTGCTTTACACAAACATTCTGATGAATTAAATTAATTTAAAACAAGTTCGGGATGTTTCCGAAGTACTTTACCAAATTTAATGATTATCATTAATATTTTAAGAAAAAACGTTCCAATGAGCCGCCTAAAACAAAATCAACACATTTTTTTTGATAATCTTTCTTGTAATTGAAGTAATCTGCTTTTAGCAGATGCGTAAAGAAATTGTTGCAAATGGTCGCCGCGAGGCAATAGCTTCCGATCGTTTCTTCATGGTGTATCTTTCCTAATCATCACCAGGATGATTCCTTGTAATAGTGAAAGCATTAATAATATGATTGCGAAGATCTTTATAAGTTTTCGATGGGATTTATTTAAACTATAGAATTTACTTGTTCCCAACGTAATAAAGGGTACCGTCTATCCAACGGCCATGATAAGTTCTAGTATCTAAGAATTGACGGAGTAAAACGCTGGAATATACTGTAATGGGTCGTTGGTCCAACTGAGTCTTAACCGTATTGAAAGTCAACTTCATGTTTTATTATATTATAGTATCATTACACTATATCCGTCAAGCATACGGCCATATCATCAAAGGATTATTTTTCCTGGCAATATTAATAAAAATCACATCCCCAAATTTTTGGATCGTACTTGGGAAGCATCTTTTATTGTATATTTAAACAAACAATGTATAGTAATTGTAGGGTTTTCTGAGAGAAAATTTAAAGATTAAATTAGCAGTGTCATATAAGGAATTGGTGTATGATGCACACTGACACTTACATATTTGCCCGTTAAACAGGTCCAGACATTGAGCTATCGACGAATCAACTTACTTTCAGCGCGTACGCAAAGGCGAAGATAGTAGAGCGGGTAATCGAGTTGACCAACAAGTCAGATATCGAAGCCGTATATCACTTCGATATGGCCGGTCCGAAAATAGGACTTTACACTTTGAACGTATGTCGCGGAGTGATACCGGCCCACAAGTCAGTGTTCGTAACCGTCACGTTCGCTCCCAAACAGCACGGCACGTATTCAGAGAAGCTGGCTCTGCTAACTCTGTATCACGTAAGTTTCTCTGGCAAGTAAGTATATGAATTGCGTAGTAATTTCCGCAATTTGCGATCCGTTTAGAGGCCCCTCATCATCTACCTATTGGGGTTCTATACGAAAGAGAAGGTGAACGAAGACGAGGCACTGGTAAAATATTACCATTTCGATGTATCCGAGAAATACGGTTTCGGTGGCTACCTTTACGACGTCATGACCGTCATGAAGAACTCGCCACCTGTCAGCCTGACTGAGTATTGTATCAACTTCGAAGGGATCGATTTAGAAGGGAACAAGGAAACGAACGCGGGAATGACCAAAACGTTAGCTACTAGCCTGACGAATCATATGTCGGAACAGATCGTGGTGGAATGGTACCACGAAAGTGAGAGACGTTAATCTTTAACCCTCCATCCGTCGGCTGTGGACCGTGAGTCCATGGCAAATGAAAATTTTGAATAACTTTTTTATTATTTTTCTAAATTTCTACCGTCACAGTACCTTTCAAGCGTTTGAATAGCTGCTGTTTTCCCCATACAAAATTGTTTTTCAAAATTTTAAATAATAGCGGCACGGCATTTTGTCCTGACAGACCCCACCCGATCAAACGTTTAATAACATTTGCAATGCATCTTAGTTGATAATATTGTTATTATTTTATTTCTGTGTGCCAATTTCGTGCTAGCGAGCAGTTTTATGATATATGCATTTTATAATATTTCGGTTATTCCCCTAACTACTGACAATACTACTAGTCTTTACCACAACATCAATACCTTACTTCGGTATTGAAACTCATTCGAAATGAATGTCTGTTATTTATTATTTGCAAACAGAAAAAAATAGTAAAGTGCATAAAAAAGTAATAAAGTTATATTTTCCGTTGTTTTTTACTATAATATAATTTTATCAATTCAAATCAGATTTGACTTGTAAAGGTAAGTAGTAGCTGCAAAATTTACTGATTTGATTTCTTTAACAAATCATTACTTATTATTTATCAGCAATGCGGAATGGATTCGTATGAAGAGAAAATACAGAGGCTACAGAAATTGTATGAAGAATCCAGATTTTGTAAGAGTCAGTGGTCATGTTACTGACACCGAGCAGGAAAGTACAAATGAAGATGAGGAAATTATAAATTAAGACGAAGGCGAAGAAGATGAAAACGAGGAACCCGTGGTTAGTGTTAAAGACGAGGAAAGTTGTCCCACTTCGAAATATTAGAACTAGGAACGAACACATAGTGTCTCATTTGCCAGGGGTCATTGATGAAGCGAGCTATGCATAAATTCCCATTCAATTGCTGGATGCACATGGTTGAAGACTGTATAGATATTATAGTCGAAAACAAGAGTTTGTATATCGAGAAAATTTCTGTTAGATATCAAGATAAGACTGAGGGTAGAACAACCGATCCTGTAGAAATTCGGGCGTTGATTGGTTTACTGTATTTAGCTGGACTTCACCAAGGATCACGAACGCATCTGGAAGAGTATTGGTCATCAGATGGTATGGGGTATGAAATATTTCTAGCAACAATGGCAAAACATAGATTTCTATTTTTATTGAAATGTATTCGCTTTTATGATACTACGACTCGAGACGAAAGAAAACAAGTGGACAAACTCGCAGCAGTACGTGCCATCTTTGATAGGTTCAACGAAAATTGTAAAAAAAATTACTCAGTCGGAAAGTTTGTGACTTTGGATGAAATGCTGAATGTATATACCAAGCAAACCTAATAAATATGGGCTAAAAGTTTTCTCTATTGTTGATGCCAAAACATTCTACACCTCGCGCATGGAAATCTATGCAGGTGTTCAACCCGATGGTCCATACAAAACTGACGATTCTACCGCTGCAGTAACTGAAAGAATGTGCTCACATTTATCGGGTTCAGAAAGAAATGTAACTATAGACCCTTGGTTCACAGGATATGCAGTTGTGAAGAAACTACTACGAGAGCACCGACTCGCTGTAGTTGGTACAATTAAAGCCAACAGAAGAGAATTACCTCCCGAAATAACGCATATTAAAAAGAGGCAGGTATCTTCTTCAGTATGTGCATTTAGCCACGATATCGTGGCTAAATGCAAACACTGAAGAATATACCTGCCTGTAGTCATATGACTACAGTGTCACATGTACATAAGAAAGGGGAAAATGTGGTCGTCGTATCCACAATGCACCGAGACGACCATATCGATCAAGCCAGTGGTGATCAGAAAAAAACCCGAAATGATCACTTTTTATAACAACACAAAAAGTGGAGTGGATGTTATTGATAGAATGATCACATCATATAATATTGCTAAAAATACGAAGCGTTGGCCAATGGTAATTTTTTTAACCTCCTCAATGTCGCAGCAATCAACGCATTTGTTGTCTGCAGAAGCAACAGCGCAGATGGAGACTTCGTCGAAGTGCGTAGACTATTTCAAAAAAAAAAATTTATGAAATTAGTGCAGGAAAATCTGCGAAGGAGAGCCATCGACAAACACTTGAAAAAAGTGTGCGCACTTCGGCGTTGAGACTTTGAAGAGGAAGTTGTGCCAGAACCACAGCCAGATAAAACAGGGAATTGCAAGTATTGCAAAAGATGAAAGACTCGTTTTTTTGCAAAATTTGTAAATCTTGGTTGTGTATGGAGCACACAAGGGCATGCTGCAAAAATTGTTTGGAGAACATGGAGACCAAAGTTTGACCTCCTCCAACTCACGCACAGAATTTAATTTTTTTTTAAATCAATTTTACTTTTTTTTTATTTAGGCGTTATTCTCAAATTTTTAAATATATGCGATGAATTTGTAAGTTTTTTTCAAATATAACTTACACAAAAAAAATTTCTTTGTAATCGACTCCGCATTAGGCATTCTATAGAAAAAGGAATGCGAAATTAGCTGTTGGTACCCTTCAGAGGTTATTTTATTTTGGTCTTCACAGATCGCACCCGATCGAAAGTGTTTCAGAAAAGGTACCCGACAGACGGTTAATGCGATCGATAAATCTTTTTCGAATGTTATTGTAAAAAGAACTTGCGAGTCACCACCATGCAAGAAAATAATTCGTGATTAATCCGTTGACAATTCATTCGGTAGTCTTCAAGTGTAAATATTAACAAAAAAATTAGAATCCTAGTGCTGATGGGTTTATTTGCTATAAACTATTAATACGATTGCCTTCCATTAACTTTAGATGGCGATTTCTCTATAATACCAACAGCTTCGAGGATACACGCGTACGATTCCAAACTGTTCGAGTGCACGTTCAGTCCGAAGACTGCCCATCAGTTTTACCACGAGATCTTCAGCGCGGGTGTCTACTGGATGGACGTGAGAAGACGAAGTGAAACCGGAGATCTGTACGTCACTGTACCTATTCCTATTCACGTTAGACTTCTTGGTAAGGGGAAATCAGTAGTTAAGCATAAATAATAAATCTATTAACGCTAATAACTCCACTGTGTTTCAAGGATTCAGCAAGGGTTAGAAAACGCTGACATTGAATTAATTT
>JARFOC010000689.1:277829-299506 GCA_031763485.1 Osmoderma eremita | reverse complement strand
AATAACTTAAACTAGAAACATGCACTCCTTTTCCTTCTCCCTTCATTCCCTCTATCTATCCCTAACATATGTACAACTTTCTCCCGCATCCCCGGACGCAAAATTCTTAGAAGGACCACAGTGTATGCCTTTATTACTCCAATAAATCCATTAGTAGTTTTTATTCCTTTTAATATAAATGGAGTCATAAGCATTTAGCTCGCGCGTCTATGTTACCGATTTCATTAGTTTTAAATTATCTATATTTATATTATGTCCGGTTTTTACCAACGCCAGAAATATCTACTCTCCCATGTCGGTAGTGCGAAATATGTTCTTTATACCTAGTTTCGATAGACCTCTCTGTCTGTTCAATGTAGACTTTCTCACAATCCCCACATGCAACATTTGCTTCATTTCCGGTTTGTCTTTAGGGTTTCATAAAAGGTTACGAAGTGTGTTGGACGTTTTTCATTCGTCTTTTACGAATCGGTTAATTCCTTTCGTTATTTTATGAAAAGGTAATATTAAAAATTTAATTTTGTCACGGGGTTCCATCGGAGTACGCGTTGTGGAGTTTTTAAGGTGTTCTTTATATTGGACCTTCTTAAGGACGCGACCAACATCTGCAGAGAAGTAACCATTGTGTCTTGCAAGGGTTTTAATATATTTTAATTCTTTTTCGAATCTGTTTTGACTTAACGGCAATTTAACTAATCTATTTACCAGGAAATTAATCGCGGACATATTATGTTGTTCCAAGTGGTTTGAATCTGCCATTATGAATCTATCTGTGTTGGTTTCTTTTCTGTATATGTCCATTTCTAATTTACTGTTATTTTTAATAACTAATCTATCTAAGAAAAGTAGACGATTGTTCATTTGTTTTTCCGTTGTGAATTTAATCGAATCAAATCGCGAGTTTAATTTTGTTAGGAAATTTTCCACCGCAATGTAATGTAAATCATTCCCTAGACATTCATAAATTAAACACACTCTACCGGATTACTCCTCCCGCACAAAATATTAATGAATTCTGTACACGTGTTTCGGGAATACGTAGATTCTTTCGTCAATCGTTTAACCGAATTCATTCGGTTGACGATTGGAATCCACGTATACCCGAAGCATGTGTCACGAACTAATATTTTGTGCGGGAGAAGTAATCCCATACAGTGTGTTTATTCAGCCGCCCCACAGTCCTTGCAATATTTACTATTCATAAATTGTTTACCTCTAGATTCACAACATTTATTGAGTCATATGTTAGCGGTAGGTCTTGCTATGTTCACTATGCTGGTTTTGTATCTACCCCGTTCTTGGTTTCAACCGGTGTACAACTAGGATCGAATTTGGTCTCACTCCTTTTTAGCATTTATATCAATGATTTGCACCATCTATTAGATTGTAGGATTTTAGGATATGCTGATGATTCCAAAGTTTTCAGCAATATTATTTCTATATCTGATTACCAGGCATTGTAAAGGAACATTAACGTTATCGGCCAGTAGTGTACTGCCAATCACATTCTTATAAACATCAAAAAATGTGCGGGGATGTCTTCCACCAGAAGATTCAACCCTATTACACTACATTTCACTCTGATATTCCTAGAGAACGCAGTGCGAAGACCTTGGCATACTTTTGATGCTCATTTATCTTTAGCTCCTCACATTTTCCATGTACCTTCTTCTGCTTCCAAAACATTGGGTTCTATTACACTATAATGCAAAAATTTAACTTATTAGCACTTAAGGTTCTGTTCTTTTGCCCTAGTCAGATCTAAATTAGACTACGCATCCGTCAACATCTTTCGAACGTGTATATATTGTAAATTTATTTCCTTTAAGAGTGATGGAGCTTATTAAATTCTTGGCACTCCAGTTTGCTTGACAGACATAACATTTTTTCACTGCCGCAACAAAGAGATGAAGCAAGTGCTAAATTTTTTAAATTTAATTCGTAACAACATTGACTAATCCCCTCTTCTTAGTGTAATTGAGTTCAAGATCATCCGTTACTTTTCCATTTATCATATCGTATGAATAGCGTGCAAGAAATGAATTGCAAATATAATTTTGCCAATAGTTCTTAGAAAAGAAGAAGTCATGGGCATGCATCATTATGATTTTATACGACCGCGACCTTCGTAATTATGTCTGAAGTTACTTCTGTCTCTGAAACTTTGCACTGTATTCCTAAAGAATGTATGTAAATTAAAACGATATCCTTCAATTTATGCGAGGCTTTTATATTTTGGGAATAGAGAACAGAAACTAAAGTTAATTATAGTACATAGCTTTATTATTTTTCAAAATATTCTCCACGAAGATCAATACACTTTCGCATGCGCTTGAAGCAGTTTTCGAAGCACTTTTTCCATCTCCAAAATATGCATTTTGGAAGCATCAAACGCTTCTTCAGCCGTTGAAAAACGTTGACCACGTAATTTTTGTTTTGATGTGCGGAAACAAAAAGAAGTCGTTGGGTGCCAAATCAGGGCGGTACAGCGAATGACCCATCAATTCAACTTTATCAGTTGCCAAGAACTCTGTTGTTTGAGCTGATGTCTGAGAGCTCTCATTGTCCTGGTGGAGAATGATCCGTCTTCGGCGGTTGGTTTCCCTCATTTTTCCGTATACTTCTGGCAAACAAATCGTTGTGTACCATTCAGAATTGAACGTCCTATGTTGCACCAAAGGTACAGTTGCCGCATGTCCGGTATTTCTGAAGAAACAGGCGACCATTTGCTTCGAATTTGCGCGAACAACTTTTGTTGGATTTGGCTTATTTTGAAAGACAGGGATAGGCATAGATCTATGATTCGCCACCTGTTACGATGTAATAGACAAATTTTTTGACGGTCAAATGTTGATGCAATATTGAATGTATGCTGGTCCCACTAATACCCAAGCATACCTCAATCTCACGATACTTCGCATGCCGATCTTGCAATATCAGTTCACGCAGAGCGTCATTGTTTTTCGGAACAACAACTGATTTTGGACGGCCTTTACGAAATTCGTCAGTGATTGAAGCACGGCGACGATTGATTTAGGCGTACCACCAGTATATACTAGTTTTTGATAGGGCTTCATAGCCAAATGTCAAATTAAGTTTACCGATACACTGTTGAGATAATCCACGTCGAAAATTGTAAAAAATAATGACACGAAAATGTTCATGAGTCAATTCCATTTTTTGGCCAAGATGATATTTTTAAGCCACTGTAAGTAACATTCATATTGTAGGTCAAAATGTTCTGAGTAAGTATACTGTCAAGAAGATCGAAATTTACTATACAGGCGTCAGTTGTCAGGTGGCAGCACCTGGAACTCCTAAAAGGTATGCCTCGTATTATACAACGAGCGTGGACCGCATGCATCCAACCAAGTGACACTAACAGCAGTATCAGCTGAATGAAAACGAAATATTGTACGTCGTCGCACAAGGCGATTATGTCGTGTACAGGTCCGGCGTGAATGATTACAAATGGGCCACCTGTGCATTGAGACTTTCAGTTAGTATTACTTATTATTCCTTTTTTTTGTTTCTTACTCATCCTGTATATTATACACTACTTTGTGCACTGTGTATTATACTTACTTTTCTTTGTGTCTTTTTATGATGTTTTGTGTTGGACAATAAGACAATAAGAAATAAATAAATTGTGACCGTTCTAGGAAGTCTTCGATATTAGACTGTGACTTGCTCTAGATATTTTGACGGTTCTCCAATGTACATTTTAAAGAAAAACAATGTTTCTAACCACTGCAATTTTTCCGATCAATATTTAAATTTCCAAATAATATTTTTTTATGATACGTATGTTAGGTTAGTAACCATAAAGTATATAATATATAGTAATAACAACCTAATATTACAGAAAGAATTTCTCAAAACACATTTATAAAACTCCAAGATCGATTAATTACTTTCCTGCAATAATTTCTAAAATATATAACATAATTGTGATCATAACAGTTTAACCTCACTTAAAAGGTAACCTTCAGAATCTAACCTATATTTATAATGTCCACAGGTTGATGTGCCTATTTACATGTCACCATGTTTTGATACAAAACGAACGCTTGTGCAATATTTGTTTCTCGAAAGTTGTTATATGGGCATTTGTATATGTGAAAATCGTAACTGCAACTATGTATTCGATCTAGTAGGCTATTAAGAGGTTAAGTAATATGTGGTGTTATTTTTGGATGAATATGGTAATGAACACAGTATTAATCGTACAAGTGTCCACGCGATATTTTTGTCTACAATCAGACTAACAATGACATGCAATAGTTTAGTTATCGACGATAATATGCTACTACATAAAAACCATCAAGTGCGTTAATATCTTGTTTCTTTATGTATTTTCAATCCTTTTTTACGTAATTGCAAATTACGTTTAGTGCATAAAGTTTGCATTTTGTATTTATATAACAAAACGTAGTTGTGCTAGTTTTTCATAATTATGATTTTCATCCACTATTTTTGCTAAAATTATGACAAAGATTATTCGACTACTACATAATAGAAGGTTGGAAATACTGTTTAAATACTAAGTGTGGCTGAACGAATATGATTTGAAATTGATTTCAATTTTGGTATATGATATAATAATAACTTGAGAACAGATAGAGCTATCTACGAGGGATGTCCGGTTACTAAGGTACATTTGTAAATTACGGACAGAAATCAAACATACACTAAAAGTAAAAGCTGTAAAATCTGTTAGCTACTTTCCAACATAATCGCCGCCAATGTTAAGGCGCTTATCCCAGCTAGGCGAAAGCTTTTGTAAACCCTCTTCGTAAAAAGTGCGATCGAAATTTGTAAAATACTGCCGTACTTCCTCTTGAACTTCGTCGTCATCTGCGAACCTTTTACCCGACAAACTAGCTTCTAACGGCCCAAACAAATGAAAAGCACGGACAACTAACTTCCCAATTGTGTTTCTTAACTTCCCAATTGTGCCTTAGTCTGATTTGAGGTGTGCGGTCTTGCACCCTGCTTCCTTTCGTCAACCTTCCTCCTTTTTTCTGCCGAATGGCTTTGTATATTTTTTCGGGAATTTGACAATAAATATTGCTGTTGATTATCGCTTTCAGTGGTAAAAACTCCCTATGCAAACTGCATTGCGTATCCCAGAACAGAGTTGCCATTGTCTTTTTTGCAGACTGCTAAACTTTGATTTTTTTCGGTGATGGTGAACTCGGATGCTTCCATGTCATAGTGTCTTTTTTTTATTCGGGGGTATGGTGGTGTACCCACAATTCGTCTCCTGTAACTATAGGCTCTAGAAATCCGTTTTCCTAACGATAGCGCGTCGAGAGCTCCATTACCGCCGCCATTCGTTGCACTTGGATCATCGTTCAGAGCTGTGCGTCCACTTTTGAACTATTTACACCAAACACAAACATATTTTCGACTCATGATGCCTTCTCCGTAAGTCTCCATTATTTTTTTTATGAATTTCGGTCGGTGTTTCATTATTTGCATGCTCAAAGTGAATGACCGCTCGCACTTCAAACTTGGAGAATGTTTCGATCGCAACTGACATTGTGGGGCTGCCACTGCACACGTTGTACTGAACCTAAGACAATGACAATGGTCACTTATGCAGTACATATGCACATCTAAAATGCTAGCAAATTTCAGCGTGATGGGAGCGACATAGGCGGTGTGTGGCGCAAACATACTTTAATAACCGGGCATCCCTCGTAGTTGAGCGTGTGGTTTCGAAATGATTTTAATGATAAGATGTCTTTAGTTGTTCTCGATCAGAACTGAGCAAGTAATTGTCCACCTCCTAACTGAAGCAGAAATGTCCAGTGAAAATGATAGGAATCTCCTTCACAGATTTTTCATAACACAGTTACAACTGTTTTGCAACTGTTTGGCTTCGTTGGACTAAACTAACAGGCCAATCCATACAATACTAGTTTTTGTCATTATTGCAATATGTCACTCGTAATTGTGTTATAATTTTGTGAAGGAACTTTCTATAGTTTTTGCTGGGAATTCATCATGGACCTTCAGCAAAGCAATCCAATTATTGAACCAGAAATAACAATATGGGGAACTATACATTTTTACTACTTTCGAACAGGTAAAGTAGATAAAGCAGCTTACTAGAACCAATTACTTTCGATAGAACATACCTATGCGCTCTCTGGGCTAATTAAAGTATCACCTGAAGTTGTATTGTTACAATTGCATTATGCCGTAGCAGGATAATGAGCTGGGTGTAGTCTTAAAATGTTCGTAATACTTAACAACCACCAACTACTTTCCCGACAAGATGTTTATGCTCATTATAGGACAAAGTATCACCTCGAGTTAAATTGTCACAATTGCAGTATGTTATATCAAGGAAATGAGCTGGATACAATGATCAAATGTTCATAACGTCTCAATTCTTTTTATAACTCCTAGAGCAACAGCAATCTGTCTACGAACAATAAGCATATGCTTAAACCTGTTCAGAAGGTCTGACGGATCGAACCTCTTAGGCATTCGTGCACCATCTCGCTGCACAAGTTGGTTAGCCAGTATATTAGGGTGTACTATTAGTCTCTCTTGGTAACTTTCGCTGTACTGTTTGTCTCCTTAATGGATAACACTGACATGTCAGCCTGAATGACGAAGCTGGGCACATATCTTGGAACATTAACTATTATACGCAGCAGTTTATGCTGGAATCTCTGGAGAATTTCGATATTGGATTCGGCAGCTGTTCCCCAGAGCTGGATACCATATGTCCATATTGGTTTAAAGATGGCTTTATAAAGTAACAGTTTGTTGTCCACTGTTAGTTTTGATTTGCGTTCAATAAGCCAATACATCTTGTATAGTTTTAATCCAAGTTGTTGGCGTTCTGTGAAGATATGCTTCCGCCACGTTAATCTACTGTCCAAATGTAAACCGAGATACTTAGCATCTTTAGTTTGTGATAGCCGACAGTCGTTTAGTTTAACCGGTGGACATGTATCTCTTTTCATTGTGAAAGTAACATATACGGACTTTGCTTCATTGGCTTTGATTCGCCATTTCTCGATTTTATTTATATTAATTTGCAAGTTTCTCTATGCCACTGTTGAATTCGCATGGGAAGCCAAAATTGCGGTATCATCGGCAAAAGTGGGGTGGTAGGCAAGTCAGACGTATATAGTAAGTAGGGAACTGGACCCAACACACTGCCTTGTGAGACGCCTGTATTTATAGGAAGTAGGTCTATATATTCAGCTTCATGTTTCATCAGAAAATGCCTATCTCTTAGGTATGATTTGAGTATCATAAAATACTGAGAGGGAAGGTTTTTTAGTTTAAATGGTAATCCATCATGCCACATCCTGGCTAATATCTAAAAATGCTGCTGAGCAGTACCTCTTACCCCCAAGGTCCCTGTTTATTTGCTTGACTATTCTATGAACTTGCTCTATTATTCCGTGCTGATTACGGAAGCCAAATTGATGATTTGGAATAAGCTACCTTTCGTTTATTACACGATTAAGTCTTACGAGGAAGAGCTTTTCAAACATTTTGTACAGCATAGGGAGCAAACTTATTGGTCTATAGGATTTAACCTGTTCAGGTTGTTTACCTGGCTCTAGTATCCTTACAATTGGCGCTACCTTCCATAATTTTGGAATATAACTGATTCTGATGATGGCATTGAATACTTGAGTGATGGCTTTTAAGAATTTATTTCTTACTTCCTGTAATATTTTTGCTGTAATTAGATCGAATCCGGGGGCCTTCTTTGAGTCTGTCTCTTTTATAATCCTGTTGACTTTGAATTTTA
The DNA here is from genome assembly GCA_031763485.1 of Osmoderma eremita. Lineage (NCBI taxonomy): Eukaryota > Metazoa > Arthropoda > Insecta > Coleoptera > Scarabaeidae > Osmoderma > Osmoderma eremita. The sequence goes on along the minus strand of JARFOC010000689.1, from coordinate 291,717 downwards.
CTATAGAGAGGTCCAATAACCAACCAATGTTATTCGAAGATATTTACGTGCACTCTAGGCTGATCAAAGTCTCAATTCAAGTTACAAGTTAGATATGCATTATCGTGCAGTAATTAGGTAATGATTTGGACCGACACTCAGTTTGTTCCAATGTGTATTAATCATACAGTATTCGATAAGCACCACATAGCATTTCATTGGTTTATTGGACATAAGTCAGCAATTTTGTTTCGAAAGCGCATTTTGTCTTAGTAAATCGAGAAATGTAATTTCTAAAATACTTACGGAATTTACGATTGAATCTATTGGTGTGAACAGGTACGTGAGGTAACCGAGGCAAGACATTATCACTCCAACAAGGCCCAAGATGAGGTACTCTGTAATTGAAAATTAAAACGCCATCGTCAGATATACGACCAAATAATTATACAGAACAACCTAACTTACTGGAATTATTACTAATATTATGAAGCATAATTGTATGTATACTATGCACGCGTGATGAATAAATTTGAAAAGCAAAATTTTGATTAGACGCTACGTGCAGAATAAGAGGAAAACGTATTAGTTATTAGGTGAGGTCTAGTGAACGGGGCATGCGTTTGACCCAAATATTACAAAACACATTCCTGAACTGGTTACACAGTTTTCTTTTATCATTATTATGCATAAATTGGGCAATCGTCGATTGCTAGATCATCTTGTTTATAACGATATTTCAATAAAAAGCCGAGGTAAATCAAATTCTTTAAAGCACTGTGACTTATGCAATTAATATTGTAGTTAACTGCAATTGGTACATATGGTTGTAGTTATTATACATAAGCACACAAGTGCAACTGCATGTATATAAGTATATTAAACGCCTAATTGGTTTAAATTTTTTTTTAAGTTCAAGTGTAAACTGAGCTAAAAAATGAAGGTAAGTTGTATTCAAAATTTAATCATTGTCGACCTTGGGAAAACACTGCATAGATTTCTAGAGCTTGTTTGAATAGTAAAGAATGGCTGGCTTTTTCGCGCTGGTTTTGATAAGCTACTATATCGTTTGTTATTAAAATCGGCTCTGCTACTTTCATTGCGTGTATATATACAATCTTGAAAGAAAGTAAGGGATAAATTTGTCAATTGTTTTAATATTAATAAAAATTTCGATGGTAGGTAGCGATTTTAAGTAGAGGACATTATGCAACACCATTTTTATGTTGTTATGTCATTTATTTTTAAAGTCATGACGCCACCGAATTTTCTTTTAAATGGCAACCATATATTAGTTATTATTGCTTTACTACTTTTTATTCTGTTTTCAACGGTATAAAATCTTCAATATGTTACATTTGAGAAAAATTTAGAAATATCTTCTTAAATTTTAAATATCGAAATAAAAAGGAACTAAATTTATTACCCAGAAAAAAATCTAACATTAGCATCTATCAACAAAAATAGCAATTTTTATTATATCAAATGTTCATTTCTCACATTCTGAAGAGCTTGCGGTGATATTAATTTAATATCATGTCGGATTCTGTGCTCGATTTTTATACAGTTTACATTTTAAGCGCTCCTGTGGAATAAAAGTCCAATGGCGTTAAATCCGGAGGCTTAGGTGGTCATTCCATCGCAGCTCATATTTCTTCCATCATCCTTGAAGACCTGAGCCAAATTGCATAATGAGGTGGAGCACCATCATGTTGCAATCAAACGCTATTGGTTGGTAGGTCAGAATTATTTGCGGGGTGAAATAATGAAATCAGTACAGGCATCAAGCAAATACAAATATCAGAGAAGGTATCTATAATTTTTACCAACTGTAAAAATTGCAATTCGTTCTTCAGTTAAATTATTTGCAAAAAGAGGCCTATTCTCAAAAATTTGAGTTCTCAACAAATATATATCTGCTTTAGAAAAGGGAAAAATATTATGCGTTCATCTTTTCAGAAAATGGTAAGTCAAGAATTATTTTACCAATTAATTGGAAAAATTAAATTTACGTTTCAAATTCCGTTTCAACGTCTTCCAGTTAGTATCAATCATCAAAAAGGATGATAAAAAAGAATGGTTTATTTTATTTTTGAATTATCTCCAAACGCTGTAACTTTGAAGGTTTATATTTGACACGTGCCATCCAAAGTTGTGTAAATTTTATGAAGAACGCATTAACTTATTTCGACAATTCGCATTCTATTACGAACCTAAGTCATCGACTTTTTGGTTAAATCATTATAATCAGGGACCTAATAGAAAAACTTGAGCGGACTGGCTTTTCCTGGATATTAATAATAATGGTATACCCTGATCAATACTATCAAAAACTTTACTAAAATCAGTATAAAGCACACGAAGACCTGCCCTTGGTGATCTGTGTGCGATGCAAAGTACTGTGTCACGCAGGCTAAATTAGTTATGGTTGATCTACCGGTCATAAAACCATGCTGATCCGTAGATATTGTTGAATTAACATTACGTAGTATTCTAGTGTATAATATGTGCTCAAATATTTTCCCAACATTACAAATATTGTTAATAGATCTGTAGTTGCCAATATCTTCTTGCTTGGCTTTTTTTTAAATGGGTGCAACTTTACTCACTTTCCAGGAGATTGGAAATGTGGACGCTCAAGTTGAATAAAATACTTAAAGGATATTTAAAAGCTGGTGAACAGTCACGTATCAAGAAGCTTGGTATATTATCGTGGCCCGAGGACATGTCCGATTTTAATCTGTAGCTGCTTATGCAAACATCCTCTTCGGTAATAAGACCTACGTCAAATGAGGGATGATACGAGAACGATGGTGTAATTCGATATGTACCCGCAGTAAACACCTTTGCAAATTCACCCGCGAAAGCATTGACATTGTCTTGTGGGTCAGATAACTCATCCTGTCCTGATATTAAGAGACTACTAGAAGAACGTAATGTTTGTTCAGCTGAAAATATAGCTAGGGTAACTTAAAATACGTCGAAAGGTCTACAATTCGCCATCGTTCACAGCACTGGGGGATTTTAAAATCATCCAAGCCGAGAATTTCAAGAAAAGACTTTTGTCAATATGTTTCAATTGACCCAGGAACTGTAGTCCTCGGATCACAGAAACCGCAGCGTGTTTACTAATTGGATCTCTGTAATTGGCGACTAATTTTGTAAAAAAACGTATTCGGCGGCCAAGCCAGTTTTCAGCTAAGTGGTTGCATTAATAAGTAAAAAAAGATTTGGGGACGCGAGAATCCTTGAGATCTGTTCAGGTAATCCAAAACGAAGACTTTTCGGCCAAAAATATTTTTGGACCTTAATTTAAAAAAAGAAGAAGAACGGATAAACGGTAGCAATTAATGGCTAATGCTATCGTCAGACGTTGACCAATTTTCTATCCTGGAAGGAGACCTCAACAACATGCTCTTCTAGCTAGACGACGCTACTTGCCACCATGCAGGAGAAACTGTTTTATTGCTGAAAAATTTACTGGGCGTGTAATTTCCTGAAATTGTGACAATGGTTGCCCGGTAAGGTCGTGGATTTAACATCAGATTTTTTCTTTTCTTAAGAATAAAGTGTAGAGGCAAATAATCCCCAGACAATTGATTACTTAAGACTCAACTTAATATTGACGAGTTATTGACGAAATATAGGCAACAGAGTAATCTGAAATAATGCAAAAAGAATCAGAATATGCTGGAGAAGTCAAAGGCATACATTCGTCAGATATTGTCGTTCATACATAATTTTAGAGTGTTTACTTGCTATTGATATTAATAGATTGATGTCTTTCTAGAAATTAGGAATTTCATTCAGAATAAACATTGGACACTCTTTACTATATTGGATTTTGGCGGACCTTCTTTCCGCGACCGGTACAAAGTTAACGTTTCTAGCCTGAAGGAACTTTAGATTGAATCGCAAAAAAATCCCAAGCTGCACTAAAAATATTATTGTAACTTCTGATCTCCAGCTTTTTATAAATCCAGTTCACTTATAGACCTGCATATTTTTATCTTTGGTATCCACAACGAAAAGGTGAATTATAGACATAATAGATACAGGGTGATGCATTAATGTGGCTAAGCTCGATATATACGTTATCATAGATATCAAATAAAATTAAGTTCCGAAAATTGTAGATAGTCTTAAGCTTAACGTTTTAAAATTATTTTCATATATACAGGGTGTCATATTAACCGGGTGAACCAAACATTAGTTTTCTTAAGCCAGTATATTATTTCATATTCAGATTAAGGTCATGCCTCATACTCCCAATATAGAGGTCATTGGATTATGCAGCGTCTTTCTGAAGTTATGGTCAATTTCATATTAAAATTATACATATTTTTTACATGCATAGATTTTTGATATCATCCCAGTATATAAATAAATCAAAGTGATATTTTTTCAAAATTGCCAAAACTGAATATAGGGCGAGTCGAAATTCAAATATATTATTTTTTCATTTATTTTAAATGAATCACACTGTATTTTATATTATAAATGGTTTAGGTATTATAATTTTCAATAAGCACTCTCTATATCTAAAGTCATTACTTTCTATTTCTTAAAGTGACATTTTTAGAAATCAGAAAGGTTAATGGATCGTTTTAGTCGACTGATTCAGTAGTGTATGAAAAACATGAAAGGGCAAATACTACCGAGGAAAATGAATACAATGTGAACATGACAGTTTAAATCCACGTGTTAGTACCCGAGCAATCTCGCGGCAACTAGGCATTAGTCAAAATCCGTTGAAAGAATATGCAATTGCATACTTTATGATGACTATCCCCGTAGAGTTACGTTTTGCGAATGGGCTCAACGACCCTGTAAGTATGCAAATAATTTTAAAATGTCAAGTTTAAGGTTGTCTACAATTATCGTAAATAACTTTTTTTGATATCTTATATGATAACGGATATATCGAGTTATGTACATATACAGGCTGAGTTTTTTCAGATGTTTAGCATGTGGATCTCGGAAACCAGCGGAGATACGAAGTCGAACAAATGGGGAAAGAATTGTGGTTTTACGAGCTTAATCGAATGAGCCTTTTGTTTTTTCGAAAAGAATGCACGGCTAACTTGATATCTAGCAAAAACTGTTTTCTTGTTATTTCGTTTAGTGCCTGTAGCTCTGTTATTATTGACTTATGAAAAAAAGTGTAAAGAAGAAAGTTGTAGGTAAATATGTGCTGCATAAGACAGTCTCATCGAACTTTTTATTAAAACTGTACTTTCTGAGATATGACAAAAAATTTGGGTTTTTTAATGGAAATCATAGTCGGGCTATGACTTCATAAAAAGGGCATTTTGCAATGATTCCAACGATATAACACTTGACATAATTCTTTTTACAAATAAATAAATTACAGCTATTTTCTCCTTTTAATATCTGAACTCTTCACGTAGTAAGCTATGGAAACATGACGTTTCGATCCTTTCAGGCCATCATCAACTTCCTTATTTCTTACCGGTGCTATATTGAAATTTGACAGAATCAGAAAGACATGAAGAACATGTTGACAAAAGTTTTTCAGAATGTGTTTTTATTTTTTCTCTGCAATGCCAAATAAAAGTGCTAGAATTAAAGAAGAAAATGACTTCTTTCTAAAAAAAATCTCGAATGACCTTTATCGCTAGTCCATTTTTTCTTCAGATTCATAACAAAATACAAAATTTTACAACTTTGCCAAATTTAAACCTACCCTCTATCTCTAATAATAAGCGAGATCCCCATGGTAAGGGTCTAAAAATAATCAGCTTGTATATTATGAACTCAAATACGCATTTTACTTTGGCTTTGTACAGTTAAAATATGCGAGATGTTAAGGTCGATCTCTCCTCGTCGTCTCATTTAATGCAATGCTTTAATTGATGGCCGGTAAACATGCATTGTTCCATGTAAGTATTCACGGGTGGTAATTATTCTGTCGATTGAGGATTAAGCAATACTCTGCGGCGTTGACAGATACGTAAATAGTTTTTGCGATTATATTTTCTCGTGTCCCTTGATATTGACCTGGGGATTTAAATTTTATGTACCGTAAAATGGAACTGCAGCCAGCCAGCCAAGGGTATCAAGCTGTTTTGCCAATCTGTATTGCTAATGAATGAGTAATATGAAATACGGGGTTGGCTGATGATTATCATATTGAATTCAATGAGAATATCTTTTGTTATTTAAACAGATGCTTGCCTTTGTTAGAAAGTTACCAAGTTTTGACATTTGGCAGGTTTGAGGTTTGCTGTGGCAGCACTTATATTACTTATTATTATTATTTGTATGTAAAATTTCGTGTTAAATACTTTGATTAATTTTAATGCAACTATCTGGAGTTGTTGTTTTCCGTGATTGCCTAGCTATATCTAGTTGAAGAGAAGAACCGCTATTGGTGTCGTTGCTCCGAGTTGGTATCTTTGTCAATTTGTCATATGCACGGCGATAGTAATATAAATTAAATTTGTTATAACTACCACTTAAAATTAAAATACCAAGAACAAAGTTGAGTACACCGCAGAAAAAAGAATATTGCATCATTTCCAAAACATTGCGTTAAAAACGGATAAATAGTAGATTTTTGTTAACTGTGCTTCGTCTACGTTAATAACAGCCTTGGAAATGATAGGGCAATATCTTTCGGTTTGTGAAAATGGTGAAAAATTAACATTTTCCTATATTAAATTTGTGTTAGATAAAATGAAATATCACTAGAGTGTCAGTGTATTTTTTGTCATTTTGTAGTTTAGTTAATATTTTTGATTTCATAAATTGCTCCAAGCAGTTCTTTTTAGAGCTATACAGTCACAGTTTCATAATTATAACAGGTAATCTTTTGTCAATAAGGGCTGTTTTCGTGAAAATTTATGATACATTACAGTGCTGATATAGATGAAGAAGTGGAAGCTGGCACATCGCAAAATCCTCAGGAGAGCATACTGGTAGTAAAGATTGCAAGGATTGTGGGGGAACGACACGTGTTTCGGGAATCCACGTATTCCCGAAACACATGTTGTCCCAAATTAATCAATAGTTTGTGCGGGAGGAGTAATCCGAACAGTGTGTTTATTGATTACACTGGTTAACAAGATTTTTGTCCCAAGCACAAAGATTCCCATATACTTTTGCATGCTGAAATTAATTATGTCCTCAGAATTTCTCATCACCCTTAGCTTTTATGTTCCAGGATGTTCGCTTATCCACCTAAAATGTGAATGCATAGATATGTAGTGCAAGAGAACATGTCTTGACGTTATTTCAGTTGTCTGCTAGAGCTCGGAACTGATCAAGCAGCATGCAATGGTTAATGTTTGAAAATGTCTTGACGCGTTACGACCTGCATTTCCCATTCCCAGATAGCATCTCTTGTAACTTCAGTTGTCGGCTAGAGCTCGGTGATGAACATGTACACTGACGTTGTTAACGTTGTAAAGAGTGTTGCGTACCCCATTTGTTGGTCATCAACAAAATTATTTGCCCCCTTTGCACATTAAGCTTGGGTTGATGAAAAACTTTGTTAAAAGGATGGATAAAACTAACAATGGGTTTGCATTTGTGGGGAGTAAGTTCCCTAAGATCAGTGATGCTAAGGTAAGGTAAAGTATTTTTGTGGGACCCCAGATCAGACAGCTACTTCGAGATTACCAACTAAAAGAAAACAACTATAATCTAATAATAAATAAATTCAATTTCGGGAACTATATTTCCGATAATATCGATCCTACTACGACAACATATTATACGAAACTGTCAGAAAACATCGCCGAAGTACATAGACTTGACAGTACCATCCATTAACAATAACAACTTAGAAAGCTTATTTGATACAGACGAGAGGAGAAGTATTTTCAATCGCGTCGTAGTCACTTCATCAAGTTCGCCCACTTCAATTCCAAGAACTTCATTTTATAATCCGGAACAAATTTCACCGCAGTAAAAAATAATACAATAGAAACCTAATCGGCTACTACATCACACAGACCTTCGACTTCCTTCATCAATAACAGTTCATTTGTGCGCATTTTTTGAGGCGCTAAATGGAATTGAAATTTGCGACGGCTTCCAGGAAAATTGAAAACTACATACAGATTGTTAATAATTTACGGGCCTCATAAAGTTATGGGTTGCAACATGAGTCTAAAAATACACTTTCTTGACTCCCACTTGGACTTTTCCCAAAAAAAACCTTGAAGCAGTCAGTGACGAGCATGGCGAAAGATTTCACCAGGACATTCTACTCATTTACCAGTGTTATTTCAATTGCTAAGACATTGGTAATTTACCCGAGTTGCTCAAATTAGCTCATCCTACGGAAATATGTTTCAATTTACCACTATTATCGGATATGCGCTTATTTCTCGTGTGTGATACGTACGCAGATCGTGCCCACTAGTCCATTCTTAAAACGAATGAAGTATAGAATCATTAATAAGAAACTGTAGGTAGAAAATGTTGTATCAGTATTCATATCATTTCTAACTAACAATTGCAAACGGTCGGATAATTTTCAATACATGCTTAAATGGTTTAACAAGCATCTCTATCGTATTACGATATGCACAAATATCCACGCGACAAGAATGTGTATGTTTTGGGAAGGCTATAATACGAAAAGGACAAGAAATTTAATTGTACTTCTATAAATAATTCAAAGTGACAACGCTTTTATAATCGAACATCTACTAAACACGAATGAATCATTTAAATCCCAAGGATTCCAGATTGCTTTGCACCTAGCGCCTATTACGATTATAAAAATAATTACGTACCATGTTACGATAGACAGCTCTTATCTTTTAGAAATTCAACCAAAAAAGAAATTTATAGTGTAGCTGCGAGGTCTAAATTAGCATTAATCTGTTTATATTTCTGATGGCAAACAGTTTGTATTATTATACATAGATTTTGCACAGTTTATAATACTAAAAACTAGAAAAATACAGAGACGATGATACGCTCATGCATGCGATTAACAATCAGGATAAAATTTTTTATGTTTGCGGACGGATTTCCGTGGAAGGCATTGACGCTGGTCAAGTTTCAAGGTGTCGCACTTGGCAAACTTGGTCAAGGTGGACCTTTTGATACATTAACATTTTCTGTGTAAATATTTTCAATTATTTGCAGTTCCTATACAAACGGAGAATGTACACAGAAAAAAGGAAAAGAAATGGTACGACTCTCGTCAATATTTTAACTAAACGTTGCAGTACTAAATCTAGTGTACACTTCCTTGGCATTTAGAATTAGTAATTATATATATATATATATATATATATATATATATATATATATATATATACAGGATGCTCATTTTAGATCTCCGTATGTGGGTAACTTTCTTAATACTAAAGATATAGAATCGATTAAATGGACTAAGTTTCTCAGAAATAGAGTAATAGTTGACACATTTGTGATTCAGTGCAAGATTTGTAAAATATTCAAGAAAATTGAAAACTTCCAAAAACTTCAACGTCTAATATGTTTACAACCCCTAAAGATAAAAGAAAGGTGAAAACTGTTTCTACTATAGTTTTTTATTTAGAATCTAATAATGTGATTTAAAGATCCACACGCGAGATTTCAAGCGAATGCGCAGTTTCTGCAGAAAAAGCTCGTCTAATTCTTAAACAAAATTAATATAAGCCATCTAAATGCAGCATTAGTCAGACGTTATATGCTCAAGACCATAAAAGTAGATTATTATTTGCTAGATGGTTCTTGAGAAAAACATATAATAATCCGCAGTTTTCTAGTACAATTTTATTTACGGATGAAACGAAATTTACAAATAATGGCATATTTAATCGAAACAACTGAACAAACTGAATAAATATTGGTCTCAAAATAATCCTCACATTACTACCGAGCTGGATGGTAATGCAGGTACAATTCTCTGGCCAGCAAGATCTCCAGAGATTACATACACTCTGTATATGCTTAGTGTACATACTAAACAAATAATTCTAAAGTTAGAGCTGTTATGTTTCTTTATAAGTAAATACTGTCATATCAGCGAAGACAAAGTATTGTTCGTGAAATCTTGGTAAAAATTTTTGTTCAACTGCGTCATCATGTGAAGTGAGTAACCTTTAGGCATAAACAAATGTCCGAAACTTTAAAGGTAATTGTAAGATGAATGAGAAGTTATTGCAAATAATTGATATAATTGATAATAAAAAGTGGTGTCAGTTAATATAACACCTGCGAATATATCCATAAATTAGAGTAAATCTTTCTAAACGAGAACCCGAATACACAGATGTGTTTTAACATGCTGATGCTGATGTTTTAAAGCGATGGTCCATGGAAGGTATAAAAGCGCGCTTCAAAACGTCCCTAGGTTGAATTTCTTAAAGTTTACCTGTGTAATTAACAGTGCAGATTTGTAATTTTGAGTGCTGTCCAAAATGGAAACAGATCACGATCTGTAGGAGATAGAAACCTGAAGAGTCATAGGTCAATTTAAAAGTTACCCGATGAAGTGTTACTGAAGACCTTGGAGTGACCCAAGGTATAATTTCTAGAGTTTGGAACCCCTTTCTGATTGTTCAGTGAAGACACAGGCAAGATCAGCCAATATCAGCAATACTTAGGAGCGATCGATATTTGTCGCAACTGGCACGCAGGTTCGATGTGAGTTTGCTTCTGCCGTTGGAAGGCTAGTATCAGTGCAAAGAATTAGAAATCGTTTGCATAGATCTGGCTTAAATGCCCGAAAACTCTTGGTTTGTATTCCTCTTACTGCAGAGCATAAAAGACAATATGGGCTAGTGAGCGTATCAAGAGGGCTTATAGTGATTGGAGCCGTTGAATATTTATAAAAAAATGAAAATTAGTTTGTCTTTCTTAAAAGCTAGTAGAAAGGGCTCCATTATTTTCGCATCTTTTTCAACCTTCGAGGATATTCACCAGATATAAGCGGAATAGACTATACTCAAATCATTTAGTTCCATTTACACTATTGGGAAATCCAAATTGGCTGTGTGTATCTAGTAATTATACTAAAACGACAAATACAAATTTCCTAATGGTATGTTATAACATATTACATGGCTTTTATAATGAACAGCTATATATTTAACAAATAAGTAAGTTTGTATCTTGTATATACCTATGTATAGGTAGCAATTTGCAAATTCATTTTATATCAGTTGGAATCAACACATTTTTGGTTTTCTTAAAACATATACACTTCAGAATAGAAGTGCCTTTATCATTTTAAAAAGCAAATTATTTGTTTTGCAAATGTAACTTGAAAACTATGGTGTAAGAAAAGTCAATTACCTATCTTTTATGACTGTGACTGTGCATTTACTTAGAAATTTGCTTTTTTCTTCACTTTATAATTAAAAATAGTTATTACAGTGCTAATGGTAGGTATAATGACTTTAATTGGCAACTTTAGATAGCAGTTCATATATTTTTTTAAATAATTACATCTCCGCCATTTTTACATATTGCGGGGTTATTTGAACATTAACATATAATTGCTCGATCAATGATTGGAATCTAAACGCAAGCTATACTTATCGAAAAACAATAAAATGGGTACTTGCTACTGACGCAGAAGTTAATTACACATCATAACACACCTTACAACTAGTGTCTTTATTTGCTGCTCTGTGTAATTAAATTAAATTAAGCTTATTATCACTAGTGCTTCTTATTATTTTATTATTTATTGTACTTACAAATAGTTTGTATTGTTCATTAAACATATACATTCAACCTTTTTTTGTTTAAATATATTTTAATACAAATGCATTTTTAACATGTAAACGTTCCGAATATATAACGTTTGGAGTAAATTAAAAATAAACTGTTCCATGAGTATTCACAAATAGTTGAGTTAAATTTTTGTGAAGTGTATTGCTTGTTACTGCCTTTCCTCGCCGTAAGAGGGCAGCAGTGTTAATTCATCCTCAACACTGAAGGGTACCGACCACCCTTGCTGCAACCGATCCTTATAAAAATCGATTGCCGCAACGGAGATTCGAACCATCAACATCCGCTACAGGTGCCTAGTGCTCTTACCATCGCGCTATCCCGGCAGTGGTTGATGAAGTTAGGATACATAGAAAACAAATGGGATGGGTTTCTTGAGGTTTTAAACTTGGGAATCAATAAATTTATATGAAGATATAATAATATCGTTCTCATTTATTGGTGTCCATCCGAGAGGAGCTCTTAGCCCTTTATTGTTTAATCGTTATGAACTACGGCTCAGGTTCAAAAATCCACCCCATGAATCGTCTGTATGCTGATGATGATGTGCTTTCTGAAAGCAAGCTAGAAATATTGGAAAACCTGGAAGAGTGTAGAAAATCGCTAGAAGTCAATGTAGCGTATCAGCAGAACAAAAACGAAGCGTGGAGCAAATGGCATTCATTAACTGGGATTTTGTGTGATCCAACAATGTCTGTTAAAGTCAAACTATATAAAACAACTGTAAGACCCGATGTATGAGAATGAAGTATGGGCAGCGAATAAGGTTCTTTGGACAAAAGCTTCGGACAACATGTTGCGATGGTCAGAAACAGAACCACATCACATCAAAGGTAGTTTGAAAATAGCATCACTATTAAGATGGTATGATTACGTAATACGTCGACCCATCCGAAAATAGATAAGAAAAACACTTGTTCGGCAAGGTGATTTATTGCGAATATTAAGCGTTTAATTGCGTCAAAATTTGAAAACAGAACGTATAAACGAAGAAAAAAAAAGTTTTTTTTTACTTTGTTTTTTTCTTCTTGCAAATTGGAATGAATTTGAATATCTATATTTATTATCTCTTGGGACCTGTGCCCAGGAATGTCATAATAATAATTCGTCCTTTTTTAGTAAATACGAAGGCCAGGAAACGAGTATGTGAAAGAAACTAACCACAAAAAAAGATGATAAATTATTATTGCTCTTTAGGTGTTAGGTGAAACTTAATATAAACATAAGATGTACTATTGGCGAGTTTGCAATAAAATACGTACATAATTATCGTAAAATGTTTGAAGCCAAGCCGACTTTGAACGTGTGCGTACACGACAATATTAGTTCCAAATTCCAATAACATATTCTGGTTCTTTGCATTTTGACGTATTAGAAAATTTTATGCATATTATTATTAAACATTAACATTAAATTTTGGTTCTGTGGTGCTACTAATTTTTATAATTAAGATTTTTAGAAAAAATCATTTCCGAAGAAATAATGCTCTGGAAAAGTTTTGGGAAACTAGAAAGTAAGATGTTTGAAACTAACTCAAATTTAATATTTTTGCTGAAATTTTTTGAAGAAATAGAAAATAGGCCCCACTTAAGATAAGACAAAGAGCAGAAGGACAATGAAGGAGAAAATAGACACACTGTTCGGATTACTCCTCCCGTAGAAAGTATTGATTAATTCGAACAGTGTGTTTATTGTGCTGCCCCACAGTCCTTGTAATATTTAATGAGAAAATAGAAGAGGAAGAACAGGGAATATAAGAATTAATGGAAGAAGAACTAAATGATCCTCTAAACCTAAACCAGGAAAGGCGACCGGACGCGATGACAGTAGAAGTGATCAAATATTCTGAAAATCTCAAATCAAGTACCTATTGAAAGAAGATATTGTGGCGAAGGAGTGGGGGTTGGGTATCATTGCACCTATATATAGAAAAGGCGACCACAACGGATGTAGTCATTATAGAGGAATTATTTCGTGGAGTAATCCAGATAAGGTATATACTAGAATTTTGGAAAGCAGATTGCGAAAAAAATTGAAACCGGATACGGAAGAGGGGATCTAGGAAACAGATAGGAACAGGGGATTGACTTTTTTATTGTAACAACTATGTTTGATAGTGTCGTTCTAGGAACAGGTTTGTTCTCGGGGTGATACGCTTAACATTACCTTTTTCCTTTGTGGT
>JARFOC010000689.1:222100-264072 GCA_031763485.1 Osmoderma eremita | reverse complement strand
TTCTGTGTCTATTTTAAAAACGCTGCAGCTGCATTTATGAATGTAAAAGCCGATTGCATCTATTTATTGTGGTCTTTAGGTAGACATAGACAGGTAGGCAAAAAAATTATATTCTCTATTTCTAGAATCCCTATTTATGCGAATATAGCACAGGCTTATTGTTAAGTATTAATAGACAAGCAATTCAGATAAATGTCGAAAATATTCATATTAAACACTGACGTATGTAAAAGCAAGCAGACACCACAATAATATTCAGTTCTTTATACACTATTAGGAACAGTTAAATACGTGCCGCACAATATGATGTCAACAGCAGACAGGGTGCGCGCAATAACAATGTTGGAAAACGGATGAAGTCTACGTGCTGTAGCGCGTGAATTTTGTGTTAATCCCAATACAATTTTTTGCTTAAAAAGAAAAGCTTGGAGGAACTACTGTGACTCCATCGAATCGACTGCGATGGCCTCCCGACTTAAGAGAGTTCTGAGTAAAGACTCTAACTATCAACTTGGTCTGTTAAAACGAGAAGACGGCTCTTTTACGTCGGACTTTCAAGAAACGACCAAGATACATATGACCACCCATTTTCCGTGCAGTGTGGTGGTAGACGCACTCGCTTGGCGAGATCCACACCCCTTGCCTCCTACAAGGGAGGATTGGATTATGGCGGGGAGGGTGGTCGAAGAATCCGGCATTATCTGGGCAATTGAATGTTTCCAGCCATACAAGTCGCCTGGATTGGATGGGGTGTTCCCAGCCCTGCTGCAGTGGGGCATGGACGCCCTCCTAGACCCATTGGTGACGCTCTTCAGGGGGTGCATCGCTTGGAGGTATGTACCTGAAGAATGGGGGGAAATAAAAGTAGTTTTCATACCAAAGCCGGGACGCATAGATTATGCGCTGGCCAAATCTTTCCGTCCCATAAACCTGACCAGCTTTCTTTTGAAAACACTGGAACGGCTATGCGACCGACATATAAGGGAAGTGGCGTAGCTTCGAAACCCACTTCATCCAAACCAACACGGGGGGTGTACCCGTGTTGGTTTGGATGAAGTGGGTGAAAGTGGGATGAAGATCCACCGAATCTGCTCTCCACTCTGTGGTGCGGCGTATCGAGGGGTCTTTGGGCAACAAAATGTAAACCCTGGGTGTATTCCTAGATATACAGGGAGCGTTTAACAAAGCGTCTCTCAACAGAATTGTTAGTGCCGGCGCGGCGTGGGGTTGAGCCGGCTCTAGTGGCCTGGCTACGCCTGATGTTGGCGCAGAGGGCAATAGACATCAATGTGGGGGGCTCGTGGGTCGAGGCTGTCCCCAAGAAGGCGTTCTGTCACCACTCTTGTGGAATCTTGTGGTAGATGATCTTGTCCGTATGCGCAACGGGACTGATTTCCAGACAATTACATATGTGGACAACATTACTTTCCTCATAGATGGCAAATTTGATGGCTTGCTCTGCAATCTTATGCAGACTGCTCTGAAATCGATAGAAAATTGGTGCAGGGAACATGGCCTATCTGTAAACCGGTATAAAACAGAGATGGTACTCTTCACCAACAAAAGAAAAGTGGAACACCTCCACCCACCAAAACTGCTAGACAAGGCCCTCAGTTTTTCTGCAGAAGTCAAATATCCGGGAGTTTTGTTTGACAAAAAGCTGAACTGTGGCCCGCATGTCAAAGCAAAAACCGATAAAGCATGTGTAGCATTTTGGCAGTGTCGCCGCGTCCTTGGGAGGACTTGGGAACTTTCCCCAAGGATCACGTTATGGCTATACACTGCCATAATCAGGCCCACGCTAACCTATGGCGCCCTGGTCTGGTGGCCACGAGCGAAGCAGTGAGATTTACGCAAAGGGCCCTAGAGGGGAGCATATTTCCCTTTACAGCGATAGCCGAGCTGCCCTAAAGGCCCTAAACAGCATTGCCTAGGGTTTGGTGCTTCAATGCTACAACACCCTGGAGGCTATCGCTGCCCATAATGTCGTATCACTCGTATGGGTGAAAGGACACAAAGGAAATCTAAGCAACGAAGTTGCTGATGTGTTGGCGGGGAGGGGATCGCGTTCCCCCTTTGTGGGACCGGTACCTGCCCTATCTCTCACGTTGGCGACACTCAGCGACCTAATAAAACAACGGACTGCCATTTTGCATGAAAGCAGATGAGAGTCTGCGACTACATGCTGCCAGGCACGTAAAGCCATTCCGAGGCTATCGACATAATATTGCCTTCTTCTGTCTCGCAGCAACCTACGCCAAGTTGTAGGGCCGTTAACCGGCTGTTAAGCTGAATAAACACATGCACTGCATGGTGCTAGTTGATAGCTCCCTCTACCGTGCATGCTATATTGAAGACGAGACGCGGGAGCACATTTTGTGCGACTGTCCGGCACTCGTCCAAATTAGAAACTCCGTTCTGGGGGAATTTTGGTGGCGCTCAGCTGGAGTTCGTCCTGAGGTTGGGGTAGCTCGAGTAGGCGGTGGAAGAGCAACGCCGCCTGGGGGGGGGGGTAGCACAAAGGGTCCGGTAAGGGTGCACGTGGCTGTGCCACCCTCCCCAAGTTTCCAATCCACAATCCAATCCACTAGAGTATTACTTTATTCGAAATACTTGATACATCAAACAAATTTCTTCTTACTCAAATACATCGTGTGCCGTAGTGGTGTAGTGGGTTGGTTGCTGGACTACTAAATTAAAGGGCTCGTGTTCGATTCCCGGCCGGTGCCAATAATATCGATGGCGTTTTTACGGCCACGGCTCGACTCAGGCTGTAAAAATGAGTACCTGGAAGTCAACTATCTGGTTAAGTTCTCTTTGTAATAATAAGCAACCTGATGTAGAAGTAACAGAAGCAAAGATTTTGAAGTCATCACCAAATATGCATTTTTTATTGTTAATCCCTTCCAGCAAGTCGTTGATCTACATGGTCAAAGGATTTAGAGATATCCGTGTATATGATGTACATAATGCCTAATTGGCTGCGTTGCGTTTACAAAATTTGATTTGTTAAAGAATTTCCAGTTTCAAGATACAATTCTTGTGATTCGCTTTTGCTATTTTTATACGAACATGTTACTGGCATTGGTTAATTCACAGCTGCATATCTAAAAATAGTAAACTAGAATAAATACATGTATGTATTGCTGTACACATTTAGAATATTGATATAGCTCTTTCCAAACCTCATGGCATTGGGGCAGAAATAAATTTTAAGTAAAAAGGAAGATTAAATATGCTATGTAATGAATGATGTACAAAAATTGGCTTTTTAAACATAACATCTGACCAACTTGTTTACACAAAATATTATATTCTATTGATACCTGCAACGGTATTTATTTCATTAATGTAATTGCGTAAAGAAAGGTATGTATCGTAAAGTACTGAACAAAATTCATAAAACCGAAGACATCTTTTTTCGTACAAATGTTGCAACACAATGGGCATATTTTAGTAGTAAATGCTACTTTTCTCGGCAATACTTGTTTGATTTATGTAGTCGATATTAACTACCAGTTGGCTCTTTCAGTTTTTCTCAAAAACTCTCTAATTCAACATATTACTTCTTTGTGACTATCGAATAGTGAAAGGAACATCCTATCAAGCAGAAAAAAAAGAAGTATGGATTGCCTTCCAAAAATACAAGTTCGATAATGTCATAGTTCAACAAATAATGTGGGGAAAAGTAGCATCCCCTACTAAAATCTGCCCATTGTATAAAATTACTTACGTGTTCGAGCATTTTTTTACGAAAAAACCATTTATTCCATTTTATGAATTTTATTCCATACTTTATGACCTAACAGTATATACATTATACATACATACATTTAAATGCGATACCTACTCAAAAACAAATTGACGCTAATTACTAATGGAAACATATTAAAAATGATTAATTATGCAATACCAAAAAAGAAACATTCACCATGTAGGTTCGTTTCGGAAATTTCCATTGTAAAAATCGGCTATAAAATTAGACGGCTGTTGTAAATCCCCTTCAGTAAATTGAAGCTTCCAATACAGACGCCCTTGCACAGTAATGAATCACACATACGTAAAGTGAGTTACACGGAATTCTAACATTTTTTTAACGTGCACAATTTAAAGGCAGAAATGGAACTTATATAAAATATTTAGATAAAAACGAAAATAAATGGCGAAGTAGTGCCTGAAAGAATATTTAGAAAATATATTTTCTAGACAATTCTCTTCTTTATCAACATATGCACTGGGTGACTATTTCTTTCGATTTATTTTGAAGTACTAGTTTCTACTGAATCTGAAGGTTATGTATTTGTGGAAACAGTAAACACAAACCGTTACAATTATTATCAAAATTCATTAATTAACAATTATTGTTCAACTATATTAGGTTGAGAACGTAAAAACATGGCCTGTTATAAACATACACTGTAGGAGAGGATTTGAGGCCAGGTAATTTCATTTTTTACAGATAGTCCATCGTTTACCCTACCAATACCTACCAGGTCTGTTTGGGCAATGTGTGCAACGAATGTAGTGATAGCTAAAAACCTAAGCATATCGAACAATAGTGATTTGTTTGTAAAATCGCTATAACAAAAACTCACTTTAAAACTGGTTAGGTAGAATTGCCTTATGGAAAACAGGGACATAAATAACGATGAGGGAAGGATCCCAGGCCAAGGTTTCGTAGCATTGGTGGACGTACTATTACTAAGGGTAGCCCTGGGGATACCGAGCGCTCTCCCAGAGTAAGAAGTCTTGTAGGAGGCTTCATAGACGTCGACCACCCCTTCGACCATACTCGTAGGATTAAAATAGGTACGTAACAAAAAGCCAATCCAAATCAAATTCTATAACGGGGTACATCAACCTGAGGAAACCGCTGTTTTAATGGTAACAAAGTAATGCTCTAGTATAGCCAATGGGAAAAATCCAAAGAATAGAGGGAAGCAGCAATGCAAACTCACCAAATGAAGCAATGTTCTTCATTCAGCAGAGAAGGAGTACGCTGGCGTGGGAAGCCGTACGAACCTGTAAACCTGTCCTTCCTCAAAAATAAATACCCAACAGACCGAGGGAAGGAAAAGACGGCTCCTTTCCCCCAAGAAGACCAAACTTCCTTTGTGAAGGGGCAGAAATTTTAGGGACGCACCTCGTGCCCAAATGTTGTGTGACCTCAGAAGAAACCCACTACAACCACCACCAACCAGGTTGCGTCTGGGGCAACCTAAAACGATGCTCGAACCCTCACCGAAATGGTTGTGGTACTAGAAAAATACCCAGATAGTAGGCTCACAGAGGAGTAGTTTAGACAAATTCACGTGGCTGTGATGGAGAAGATATGGAAATGTACTACAGACCCTGCACCCCAGTTTAAAAACAGCTGTGCTGAAAAAGGGGTCCTATACGCTGTAGAGGGAATTGAAATAAAATTCCTAAAAACATTCTATTGCCGGAAGGACCTTTCATTCGATTATTATTAATTTATTACATAATTACAGCTACGACAGCTTAGGATTTGATTTTGTTTAGTTGTGTAACTGTAGAATTATCTATCAAATTATATTTGTTTTGTTTCTAAGTTAATTAAGGGATTTATTTATGTACCAGAGTTTACTTAACATTTATGTTTCCATGTTAAATAGTAGCTATATTGATACAGTTCTTATACCTTTGTGCAGTATGCGTCACGATTGCTATAAATACAAGCCTTAAAAATAATTGTTGTGTCACAGATATTTTCAATGTTACCTTGAATTCTTTTAAGCGACTGTTATCAGCTAAATTTAAGTTGGTTTAATTTTTGTAGGACTTTCTGTGTATTCTCTTAGTGTAACTTAGTTTTCCCGTTTATGTTCGATTTATACTGTTGTAAGTAATCTATGTTGGATAAATAAATTTTTACATATTTTTTTTCATTTCTAGAGTAAATTTAAAATTTTAGGATTCTACCGTTTTAGCTTTATATTCACACTCAGAAATTTACTTACAACACAAGTACCACTAGATCCATCTATGTGACCAGCACACAAATGCCCATTTCTAATAGGTACAGCATGTTCATACTTCTTCTTACACAGCCCGTTATCGTGAACGGGTATCCTCACTTCTAACAGCTTTCCCGCCAATTTTCCATCTTCCTTATCCCGGCCCCAACCTGTTGCAATACACAGGTCGGTATCATTATAGGTCAACCGCTTTGAAGGTAGGCAAACAGCTCTGATTCGGCTGCCAGTTAATTTGACGGGACGTGATAACTTCATCAGCGCTGAAACGCTCAGAATAAGAATTAAGATCAAGATCAGTGGGTACAATCCTTACCTATGTCATGCTGGAAATTGTGGAAGCGTTCGTGTAATATGACTTGCTCAATCGGAATTCTTTGCTCGGTTTTCTCTTCAAACTCCTGATCCCATTCGCCTAAGACTGCTGTCCACAGCGCAGCTAAAGGTAAGTTGAATAAATCGCTAAAAATGAGATGCAAGTAAATCTAGTTGTCGCTAAAATAGTAATGCAAAAAATACATTTAACGTTCCTCATGAGAAATTAATTTGAAGAATGCCATGATTAAGAATCAGAAACCAGAACTGTTTTCAATTTTCTTAGTTAACAGCGATCGTTATCATTAAAAATAATTTACTGATTACTTATTGGTTGTTTTGTATTTACAAAAAAAAATGGAAACCAATCAGGCTATCCAATAACCTTCAGACAGTTTGTAATTTATCAGGAAATATATTTCTTAATATTCCCTAATACCAAGAGCAGCATGGACCCAAACCTCCATGTGCATTTAATGCTCCTTCTATGAAGAAAGATCAAATCGTATTGCTATCAATACAAACTAATACGCAGTATCGGGAAATCCTCGGATTCAGATGAATCCGAAGGACATATCTTCTCAAAAACAAAGGTCAGGAATTTATGAGATTTCATGCGCCGACTGTGATAAGGTTTATATTGGACAGACAAGAAGAGCTGTGGGAACGCGGTTTAAAAAACATATCGCCCATTACCGTTATAATAGATCAGAAGAATCGAGTGTAGCGCAACACACGATTGACACGAATCATCGAATTACTCCCGATAATTAGAAATTATTAAGAAACGTAAACTTGCCGCGAGAACTAGACGCGTACGAAACGATATATATTAAAAAGAGATCGAACTTACTAAATCGCGAAAAAGGAATTTTAGAACATTCCAGTTTAATGAATATTTTTACCGAGAAAGAAAAAAGCCTGTATATATTTCTTAAATGCGCACAAAACATATTGTACCCCTGCGCTCATAAATACCACCTGCCATTCGGGTTAGGCAGGTTCTTTCGGACGTATTACGCTAAGTGTGTTTATAAGTATAGAGAGAGATGTGTATATATTTCCTTTTTTAAACGTGCATGTTAGATATAACTTTCATTTATTCGGGAAGTGGTTGACAATGAAAGCCGACGTGCTTCTGAAACATCCGAATTTTATTAAATCAATTTGTGTGGTGTGGATTTCCCGATACTGCGTATTAGTGATACCGGCCGACAGTCCTTGCAATTCTTTCATCAATACAAACGTCCTCTGCTGTAGCAGAAATTAGAACAGACATTAACTTGTAATTTAATTCAGTTGGCAAATCAGCCATCACCAGCCATAGCGTTTCGTACTTCAAGATGCGTACTGATAAAGTAACTATCCAGCCAAGACACTTCCGTTTAGGAAATGTTTATTCAACGTAATAATGGTATATTTTACGTAAAAATATATTTTATAAACGTTTACGTTAAACGTATGTAAATATTGAAAAATTTTACTCAGAATGTCGATTTCAATATATTATTGTTAGAGAGCTGCCAAATTGGACCGATAGAGAAGCGGAGGTCTTCGCAAGAGTGTAGAGCTTAGATATGCTACATTGGCAACCAGGACGGTTTTTCTATACATGTGTTTCGCTCCTATCAACACATCTTGATTTTTCAATTCACTATATATTGTTTTGATCTTTCCCAGCACTTCTTACTTTCTTGTTAATTTTCTATTATCAGCTTTGTCTGCAGTATACGCCACCTTCGCTAATTTCTCTTTGACTTAAGATTATTTATGTGCATTATTGGTTGAACATATCCCCATCTATCGTTTACCCAGTATTCCCCGGTATCAGCTGCTAAACTAAGATTCTTTGCTACTGAAAATATTAACTTGTATAATAATAATGTATGAGAAGCATTATTTTATGAAGATTAAATTTACAGTTTGGCATCATATTCTGTAGAGCAATATTAATATAACTAACATGTTTAACATTGATATTATAATTATGCATATAGTAGTTATGCTATGTAATTATTGCAGTAATGGTAGTCAGTATATAAGTGCACAGGTATTGCTTGCGCCATGAATAACGTACAATAACAGGTTTTTTTTTTTTACAATTACTACACGAGGGCGTAAACTTTGCATCTATTGAAAAACAAAACTCTACAGGATTTTTAAAGATCCCGGCTTCATCCACGTATCCACTCTTATACCACGAGTATTTGAAGACGTCCAAGAATCTTGGCGAAGAAAACTGATTGTGGGTTAGTGATTGCAGCTTAATAATAGTATTTATCTAGTGCAAATCAATGTCGTATTTCATAAGAATCATTGTATCAGGAAAAGTAATAAATTTTTTCCATAATCCAAAACCAAACACATCTAGAGGTTGTATCATTGCCGTTGTTCTTTAGGGATATTTAAAATGTTTACAGTTTTATCTTTTGACACGAATTTCTGAAGTTCGGCAACACAATGTCCACCCCGTGAATCCATAAGGAGAACAGTTTTTGATCCTTCATTCGGCAAGAAAGCGTCTTTAGCCAAGTTTTGAAATGACTTGAAGTGTGCTTTCCAGACGTCGAACACGAAATATACACATGTATGGGTCTAAACAATGATTGACAAACACACTGTTCGGATTACTCCTCCCGCACAAAGTATTAATTAATTCGGGCCGACACGTGTTTTCGGAATTCACAAATTCCCGGCCCGAATTAATTAATACTTTGTGCGGGAGGAGTAATCCGAAAAGTGTATTTATTGCGTTAACTTGAGGTGCAAACGTATTCGTAGATTCCTTTAAGATCAAAAATAATGGCGAAAAAATAATCGCGCGATTGGGCAGGAACAGAAAATGGTTTTGTTCTTATACCAATCTATTCTTAGAGTCTGCCAAATTTCAATTAAATCTGAATTTGACAGTTGCCGGTGTTCCCTCGTAAGTCCAGCCGGAAAACGTATTTGGGACTAATAAATATCACTAGGTAAGAGAATATTTCTTTTTAAATACATTGTTAAATCCCAACACAACACTATTCAAATTGAGGTTTGGAAGATCTTTACAAATTAACTTTACCGCTTCATACAAGAAGCCAGACGAGTAAAAAAGTACACAGACAATTTCGTGAAAGGACGTTGCCACCGAAAAAGGAAAACGTTGCAATATACCTACGCATATACATTGTATATAAAACGTATATATTTAAATATATTTCAACATATTTTGAACACATACCTAAATGTTCTGAATATATAACATTTGGGTAAATTAAAAATAACTATTTCATGAATATTCATGAATGGTTTAGTAACATTTACTATGGATGTAGAATATCTATTTATTTTACGTTAAACAACAACGCGTTTCAAGAAGGCATTTCAAATTCTTACATAAGTAGATTTACAGTTAAGCTTGGAATTTACATTGGATTTGTTATCTATATATGTTTAAGTAATATAGCTTTATTAAAGTGTTTTGGAATGATAAAAATTGTAGTCTTCACACTCAAGTAGAAAATATTCAATTATTATTGGTATAATTTCTTTATAATATTTGTATATAGACTTTATTTATCAATTTAGCAAATGATACTGTACAAAAAAAAAAAAGAATATGCACAATAGAGGCGAAGTTTGCATAAGGGCGCTCTTACATTTAACCTCAAGATATATATATCCTCACCTCTAAGTGGTGAACCCTAGTAATCTGAACCTGGGAAATACTGGGCGAACAAACCTGGCAGCACATGGGGCAGAGCTAACGAGTAGAGAAGAAACCCAGGCCAAGGTGTGAGCTACCGTGCTGAAGGTCTCGTGGCACTCGGGACCGCAGCCAAAGACATATCAGAGGGAAACACTACCCAAACTCCTAGAAATTCAGCGATTGGCATACCTCTATATTACAGGTGCAATAAGACGCACACCGACTGCATCCAAGGAGACCATGCTAAACCTATCCCCTCTTGATATTTATATCAGGGCGAGGCAAGAATGGAAGTATATAGGCTAATGTACAAATGTGCTAGCATGTGGGAGGGATGGAGAGAAACGCTGAAACGAATATCCCAGCAAACCAGAACCTAGCACACAGACGGATCGGAAACGACCACAGGTTCGGGGACAGGACAATCGGGGGGCGTCCGGGAGAAGACTACGCTTACCCCTGGGAAACACACCTCCATGCTTCAAACTGAAATCTGCGCAATACAAATCTGTTCTAAAGTTCCTGCAAAAGGGGCCACAAAGCAAACCGATTTATATAATCACGAACAGTCAAGCTGTCTTAAAGGCATGCATCTTATCGGATATCTTCCACGCTGGTATGGGACTGTCTGCAAGACCTTCAAAACCTGGCGAAACACAATACCGTCAAGCTGATATGGGTACGAGGGCATGAGTTAATTGCAGGCAATGACCAGGCGGATCAGCTAGCAAGGAAGGGATCCCAAATTACCTTCATTGGTCCTCAACCAGCTGGCGGGATAATAATAACTGCTACGCGTGATACGGTAACTGAGTGGGTGACAACACCAGAAAAACTGACATAATGTAGCATGACAGAAACACAGTCAACAGATGATGAAACCATCACAACATTTGGCAGCTGCAGTACTATCTCTCCGCGGAACGCAGATTAGGGTTATGACGTGTCTACTTATTGGACACGGCAACCTAAGAAAACATCTACACAGAATGAAAGTCTACTGAGAGGAACCTCTGTGCAGATTATGCCATGAAGAGAAGGAAACAGTCTCTCACATTATTTTCGAATGCTACGGGGAAATGCCCTATAAGGTGCAATAGACACACTGCAGGGCTTACCAGAAAAGGATTTGACCCATGTACAACTAAGCTTTCTCAGGGGGTAGATCAGTTAAGATAATCAGGAAATAACCGAATGCAGAGTAATACAATGGGCCTAAAGGACTCAAACAATAAAAATAAAAATCTTGGACGGCACAAATTACTACATATGCCTGGCCCATCTGAAAAATTACTTGAAACAGGAACCAAACATCATTTTCTATAACATAACACCTTGAACGCCTTAAATGTTTTGATAATAAAAGACCAGCAAAACAAAATTACAACAGAGAAATGTGGTATATGCGGTTAATTGGGAAGATTGTAATAAAATTTATATTGATCAAAGTTCACAACTTTAAGAAAAACGGATTCAGCATCATATGAGTATAACGTATCGTCTAGCAATACCGACACAGGTTTATCAAAGCTTTCGATTGATGACCAACGTAATTCTCCAACTGGAAGATCTTTTAATTTTAACATTTAACCTAAATAAAATTTGCACACATGCAATTAAATTGCAAATGGGTACTACAGGGTTTTAAATTATAATATATATTTATTCCGCAGACATAATTCAGCAATAATAAATTTAATTAATTTCTTTGCAGTATGTTGACCCAACTATGAAATAACCTTTAGCATACTCAAAATCCACTGTGACCAACTTAAGATAACATTTTAATACGAAATAGCGGGAATTTCAACTCGCCTTCATTCATTTTGCTCAGTCTGTATATGGAGGTTCGTGTTTCGCAACCACAATTCACACGCAATGAAAGCGATTGAAAGTGAAAAACACGACGATTTTACTTTAATGGCAAACAAGTCTTGTACAATGTCAGTGATAGTGTTAAAAAGTGAAATTAAATTTCATTTTCTCAAACATACTTGATTAACTCACGAAAACATTATTTATTTATGTATTTAAGCGGCGCAAATGTAGTAATAATAAACTAATTAAAATAAGAAAGAAAAGGAAAAAAGAAATCCTATGTTGAGCTTACAAAAATTTTACGTCAATACGCCGTATAAGGCTTAAAAGAATATGCGGTTACAATTAATGTCACATAGAACAGTCAAAAAAAATTGATATCTGGAAGTGGTAATGGCCATTATAACTTAGAATTAGCGTGCAGTGTAAGCATTTTATAACCGGTGAAGGATCATTTATCGATTAGATTAATCTATCGCGTGTATATGTGGATAAATGATTATTTATGAAAATTTCATTTCATGAATAGAAAACGCATATACCTTTATGCGAAAGAGACATGTAGTAGATGCTCTCAATCTGGCGATATTAGATATACACAGGTCCAGTGAGTTTATTGCAGGTTATATAATTTTCGTTTCCTGTGAAAAAGAAATAATTTATTTTTACATATTATAAGATCAATTATTGTGTATTATTCTTATGTACTTTGAGTCAGTAACAAACAAAAATGATGAATTTGTCAATTTTTATCCAATACCGAAACATGTAAATTGTCCAACAACTTACATACACAATTATTTTTATATATTATATATGTAAACGTTCAATTTCTAAACTATTATATTACTATTTTATTTACAATAACATTTATCATACACACATAACCTCACTCAACCCAAAATATCTTTCGTATCACTCCCTGAGAATGTACGTACATACAGGCCGGAAGCCATTGATCTGGTAATAGGAAACCACGATTTAGGTGGTCGACTATAACAAGGCGGACTAATAATAGGCGACCGCCTATACGTCACACGTCATACCTTCCTCGGATCACATTCATTATACAGCTTCAACAGCGTAATTGCATACTATACAGTTACATTAATAAACACGAAATAAATCATTACTTCGAATCGAAGTCATCAACAACACAAACGGTTTAGAAAGCTAACTGTTGTAAAATTGGAAATAAAAAACAAATAAATAATCA
The DNA here is from genome assembly GCA_031763485.1 of Osmoderma eremita. NCBI lineage: Eukaryota > Metazoa > Arthropoda > Insecta > Coleoptera > Scarabaeidae > Osmoderma > Osmoderma eremita. The sequence goes on along the minus strand of JARFOC010000689.1, from coordinate 251,036 downwards.
CTTTTACCAAAGAAGTATAATACGAATAATTAATAGTAATAATTTTATTTTTAGTTCCGTGGTCTCTAATGCTCGAAGCGTATTTTATATTGTTGCAATGTTTGGAATAGTCCTATCTGAAAATTTAACTTCAAATAAATCACGAGTGACTATTGGAGAATTGCCAGAATAACATAGATTTATTATTTGTACTTTATCTTCAAGACTATAGCAGTCCATTAACAACTCTTTCACTGCTCATTACGAGTACAATCGACCGCAGTATATTTTCGTTAGGGATGATCTCCTCATACTTGCTATAAACACCCAAGAACCGAGTAATCTAGTCAGGCGACCACTTCAAAGCTTCTTTTGATTTATTTTCGAATTGGTCATCTGCTATGTTAATCACTTCAATCTGATGGCCTAGTAGTGACCGCCTCTCTGACCAGCAAGTGATCACATGAAGCGAGACCACCGCCGCTATTCAAGAAGCGGAGAGTAAATTCGCTTCGTGTGACAGTAGTTTAAGAGGCTGAATGTTCTAGCGCATCCGTCCCACACGCGTAAGTACAGCAGCTCGCAGATCCTACTCTAACCAACGGAGCTCTCAATCTTCAATCTCAAACTCTATAGCTAGCTCGCACTTTTCCATTCTGTATATACTTCATTGTAGGCTAACTGTTAATTAGTCGATTTTAAAGTGATAATGAAGATCACAGCACATCACGGCACTAAATCATTAGCGTACATATGTATATGAAAAGCTAATTATTCTTATTGTACAAAAGTAAGTCATCAATCAATATAATAGAAAAAAGAAACAAGAAAATTACAACCTCCAACCAAACATATACATTATATATGTATTACAAATTATGAAATAATACAGATACTTTACTGTGTGGGTAAAGAAACTTGTGAAGCAGTCCTAGTGAGAAGAGCATCAAATCACATCGAAAAAGTCCTAATGTACGCAGCAAAGAAGGAAACCACCTAGCTGTATGAATTACTGTGGAATAACACGAAATAGACATACGAACTCCGTTAGTTGAAAAGAGTTCATTACAGCTTTGATAAAGCATAATATCACAAATATATTTCATACATCAATACTTAATTCCATTCTCTGTCAAAAAAGGGTTACATATCAAATTTTATTCCACAACACTTCCTTTCATTGTTTCAATATACATATTTGTTTTTGCTCTTTCTGATTATTTTGGCACCTATAAAAATCTGTCTTTTGGAAGACACATTGTAGTCTTCATAAATAATCTAGGAAAATTTAAAAAAAATGCTTATAAATAAAAATCATTTTGTTACTTTCCGGGTAAAATGTTTTCGCGGGCACTGTATGTAATTAAAAACACTAGAACACTGTCCTAATTGATCTTGGCGACAGTTGCCATTACAAGCAAGTAACATTTTATTTTGCTATTTTTACCAAAAAACAATGTTATTTTATAAATTTCTTAGGCTTATGTCACACAGTTTTGAAGAAAGTCCTGCATGTGATACCATATAAAGTAAGAGTACTCCAAGAACGTGTTATTGTCACTGGTTCAACTAATGATAATATTGACAAAACTTTCATCAGCGATGGATTCTGGATTTGAAGGACTACTACTACTACTTCATTAATGCACAAAATTGTCAGATATGATCCCTGATCCACGTGTATTTGAAGAAACACCCCTGCAAAATTGAGATATGGGTCGACATGTCACGCAGAAGAATAACTGGTATAGTCGGTCAATTTGCGCTAACAGCCAGTGGCGAGCGCATAAAAGTTCACACATAAAATAAATGATACATTAAATTTATAATTTCATAGTGTCGTATGCGCCTTTTTTTGAAGAATGCTGTTTGCTATTCACGCGATGTTGGCAATTGCTTTTGGACCAACACTTTAGAGGGATATTACACACTACAGATTGCATTTTAACGCCATTACAATTTAGGTCCGGTAATTCTGCTATAAATTGTGCAACTTTGTTCAACAGTGATCGCTCTCGCGACGTAAACAATATTTTTATAACAAACGCAGAACCACACGGTTATACCAGCAGTATAAAGTTGGATAGAATTTCAGCCAGTGTCCGTTGGCGCTAATGAGCAACTGTAATAATTGGCCCAATTATCTTTCACAACAATATAAATGCTCGTTATTATCAAGAAAAAATATTGCAACATTTCCTTGGTAAGTTCCACTGTGATGAATTAAAGCATGGATACTTTCAATAGGATAGTGAGTTAACAGAATATAGGCGACAGTTTTATGGCAACCGTTGAATTAGCAGATACATTTGACATCCGAAAACTCAAGGTTTAACACCCTTGTACTGTTCTCACTTCGGACACCTGATGAATACAGTTTTCATAACTCATGCCCACCCTCTTGAAGACTTGAAGCAAGTTGTTACCAATGAAATAAATGCAATAACACGAGATGTTATCCAAAAGAATAATATGACACGCAGAATTAATTTATGTTTGTGGCCCAGTGGTAATCCTTTTAAATATTTACAGTAAATGGGAATGTAATGTTTTCTTTAAAAACTGTTTTGAGTAAAAATAACATTTGTTTAAGTGTCCTGCAATTCAAAATATCATTTTAAAAATAGATGTTTTTTTTTATTTTACGATAATTTTATAAGGAAAAATACATTTCCTATAAATGCATAATTTTTTATTTTGTAATCTGAAACTGATTCTGTTAAAATAGAGTTTATTGACAATACTAGAAAAATGTCAAATTCGTTTCAATACAATTCTAATAACACTATTAATGCTGCTTTACAGCTACGTCATTTTCCAGAAGCTTGGAAACATGCAAATGTAATTATGATTAGGAAGAAAATTGATAACCCTAGCTTTCCGCAGAATTACCGTCCTATAAGTCTGCTTTCGTGTATCAGCAAGATGTTTGAGCGTATCATCCTCTCCAAATTGGAACTGGAAACGACAGACCGTAACCTTATCCAACCGGAGCAACACGGTTTCCGTCAGGGCCATTGTACCACCAATCAGCTGCACAGGATCACAGACCAGATCACGGAATCCTTCAATCGCCAAAGCACCACTGGGGCGCTATTTTTGGATGTCGCTAAAGCGTTTGATGGATGGCACGTGGGCCTTCTGTACAAGCTACTTCGCTCTCAAATTCCAAAGTCATTGGTAGCCATGTTATCGTCCTTTCTGAAAAACAGGACCTTCCACGTTCACTACAGAAGCTAGAAATTCAGGACAAGAGACATCAAAGCAGGAGTCCCGCAAGGTTCAGTGTTGGCTCCCCAATTGTTCAATCTATACATAAACGATATGCCGACTAGCCCTATAACCCAGTTGGCTCTATATGCGGACAATACTTTTGTCGCCCTCGGGTCACTTGGTCCACAGTCAGGAAGCTTAGGAAGCGCCTGAAAGGCTGGAGGAATGGTTCATCAAGTGGAGAATCGAGATCAATCCTAACAAAAGCGTCGCTACCCTATTTAATAGAAATCGCAATAGAGAGAATCCGCCTAACATCAGGCTGTTCGATATTGATGTTCCCTTGAGTCTGAAGATCAAATACCTTGGTGTCACCTTAGATTGCAACAGTATGTCAACTATATTATTTTCTAAATAGAATAAGTAAAATTAAATATGAAGTTGCAACTTTTCAAAGTGGCCGTAAGACCTAGGCTTACGTATGCTGCCCCAATTTGGGATCATGCTGCAAAGGCACACCACCTGAAAATTCAAAGGAAACAAAATAGATTCCTTAGAATGATTATTAACGCTCCCTGGAATGTCAGGAATTTGATTATCCATAGGGACCTAAAGATCCCTTCAACTTTATTATACATTAAAGAACTTGCCAGGAAATATTTTGCAACAGTTCCAGGCCACGAAAACCCAACAATCGCCACATTAGATATTCTAAACAGGGAAGGGAAACGCCGAAGACCTCACTACATTTTTTCCGCGGAATCGGGAAACTAAATTCATTGAGAAGGCAGTGTTTAAGCCACAAGTATTCGATAAGAAACAGAGCCAATTCAATATGGGAAGAGTACAGAACAAGAAAGTTGCCGTTTTTATTTTTCTATACCAAGTTTAATTATAAAAATTGCGTATATGGAAATGCAAAATTACAAGATATTAAATTGTAAGCATAAATCGGTCTATGAAACATGAAATAAATACAGGACCAACAAATTTTCTTCTTTCTTCTTGGTGTTGAATAAACAACCAATTGATAAAATATCCAAGAAAATTCGGAATACATAAGAGATACTGTTTTTATACCTAACCTATGTGCCGAACATAGGATTCTCATTCGTGTCAAACTATGTAAGAATCCGTACAAAGTTACACATAGTAAGAGTAAAAGAGAAAGAATGGCGCTTACATAATTACAAAAAGAAACTAATTAGGGCTCCAAGTAATCTGCATCTTACATTGTGGAGCAACCTGTTATATAATTTACAACTTAAAAAGGTTAAATTCTTCTGAAGTAAGACAGTTTTATGAGTAGGCGGCAATAAAATATCTGTTAAGCGTGGATAATAATTATACGAAATATCAATAGAAAAAATCGATTTCGATAAACAAAACATAATATTCGAGAATGTATGTATCATATATGTAAAGTTAATGTTTGTTAAGTCTCTGCAAGATTTGCAATAAGATACACGGAATACAATTCGAGGCGCTCGTTCTTGTAATAGAAATATTCGTTCAGCCCCAAAACCAGGTCCCTAATAAATAATCTCAAAAGCCTTTTTTGAATGGAAGTAATATATCTTCATTACAACAAGATCTTTTCAGGTTATAAAAACCTACATATCGGACTTAATTCTTGGAAAATGTTATCAATATGAATATCCCACTATAAATCCTCATCAATTGTAATCTGCAACAATTTAGAAGATTGATTCACTACCTAATACCAACCTCTATTCAAGGCGTGAAACTGGAGTTTGCAGGAAATATAAAATATCTAGGTGTCATAAGTCATTAACCTGGTAGAAAGATTTTGAACAAAAACCTGAAACGCAAATCAATAAAAATTTTCAGTAACGGTCAGGCTGTACTGAAAGCGTTGGTGGCGCACACACGCCACTTGGAGCAATTCTCCTGGTTTGGTATACGCGAAAGAGTGCATCTCACCTAATCATGTCAGAACTAGAGAATTACTAAAACTTGACCGTAAAATGGTTAACATATTTACTTCTGTGTTTACAGGTCACTGCAGATTCAGAAAGCACCTACACAGAATCGGGTTATCGAAAGAAACCAAATGTGTATGGAGCAGTAGAGCACGTTATGTGCCACTGCCCTGCGGCCACCTGAATGCGGTACTCCATCTTTGGGAAGGCAATCACTTCCATAGCTGAGCTGAAGAATTCTTCATTAAACAAGATTCTGAGCTTCCTCAATGGCCTAAATTTGTTTCATGAACTCTAGTAGTAGCGTAGTAGGAGAGACAATTAATCGAACCAGGCGGATGATATCAGTACATCAAGTAATCAAATAATAAAATAATCACTGCTTAAGAGTGAAATTACCTACTGGTGCTAAAACCTTTGGGAGATCGTTTATAAAAATTAGAAAGAGACTGGATCCCAAGACAGGTTCTTGTGGTACTCCCCTATTAACAGTGGAAATATTACAGAAATGTTCATTAGTCACTGTTTTTTGTTTACGATCTGACAAATAATTTCTGGGCAAATCTAAAGGATTACCTCTAACACCGTAATTATGCAATTTAGTAAGTAACACCTTGTGATTAATATTGTAGAATATTTTCGATAAGTCAACGAGCATGGCAAAATATATGTGATTTGAATAGATGGATCGCGAAATTTTACCAATGAATGTGTTGACTGAGTGATTAAGTAAGAATCCACGTTGAGATTCAGTAAAATGTTCAAATTTCTTAAAGTGCAAGGGTAACATTTCATTTATCAACATCTCCATCCGTTTGGAGAAAACAGGCAAAATACTAAGCGGTCGATAATGTTAAAGGTAAAACTACAGTTCGTGTATACAGGGTGTCAAAAATGTGTCACAAACAAGGAGGGGTATGTCCAAAATATGCAGAAGAGTCCTAATGAACATCGATCCGCAAATGGACGGTTTTGGGGATATGAAATATTTTTCGTGTACATCACTTTTTAATTACGTACAAACAAATAATGTAATTTATGAACAAACAACAAAGGCAAAAGTATCCTTCCTCCATTCCACGGCAGCCACGACGTCTCTGTCTCAAGAATCTTTGAACTCTTTCGAGAAACCCCAAATTAACTCGGACTCTGTGGCATACTTGATCTACTCGTTGCTGCAGTTCTGACTTACCTACGCAAACACAACCAACACGTCGGACCACATAACCCCCACAATATCGTATGTTTAGTTATGCATCGGTGATAATGTGAACGTTAATATTATTATACGGACTGTGGTGTACTTTACAAAAGCGTTAAGGGTTTACATTAATTTTGGACCAGGTTACTTTACTATTACTATATTGTATATCAAGGGTGGCCAACACGTCGACCGCAAAGATTTTGAAAGTAGCTAAAGTTGAAGAACTTGCTTTCACTTAAATTAAGTTTGAAAATCTTAATTCTTTAATTTATCCTTACAATAATAGACTGTCTGTGCATCGTACCCATACTGTTTGTATTTATCCTGATGAACAATGCAAATGAATGTTAACTTTTAAATTAATTGTAGTTGCAACGCATGCGCATATAAATGGCAATCGCACAAAATGGCGCAAGATCATGTGTCAGACAGTAAAATGACAGCCCCTGACATCAATACACTTGTTACTCCGTGTTTGTGCACTTGTATTTACTTTCAATTTTATTATTATTCATACAGCGAACAGAAGCAGGTATGTTGGTTATTAAGTATTGTTTTAAATGTTATTAATATTTAACCCTATTATTTTAGAATGAATAAACCAAGTACAGGCCGGAAAGCAATGAAAACTAAACATTATCACAGTGAATGGGAAGATTATTTATCTACTATGGTGAAAGATAAGTGTGTGTGTTTTATTTGCAATGTAACAGTAGCTTTGTCTAAGAAAGCAAACGTTGAAAGACATTTTGTAATAGTTCGTAAAAACTATGAAGAAGATTATTCAGGTTAGGAAAGGCCAAAATGCAACAACTGAAGCACAATTAACTGCGAAACAAAATAGTTTTTTCAAATACAACACGAACTCGGCTTTTTATTGCCTCATTCAAAGTTACTTTAATTAAACGTAATAAACTGTTTCAAGATGGGGAAGTATGGAAGGAGGCTTTTATTAAAGCTGGTGAAGTGTTTTTCCAAAATTTTAAAAATAAATCGGAAATAATGGCATCCATCAAAAATATATCGTTATCGCGAAATACAGTTATGCGTAGAACAGAAGAAATTAGCCAAAATCTTGAAGATATTTCATATGAAAACATTAATAAATGCATTGTATTATCACTACAGTTTGACTAATCTACTGACTATATCGGCAATGAACAATTATGTTTTTATTCGAATGGTTTTCGATGATATGTCGGCCACAGAAGAATTATTAACCCTTATTCCAATACATGAACGCACAAGAGATAAGGATATCTTCGATTTATTTAAAACTTATGTTGCACGTACAAATTTTCCAATTTGCAAGTTGGTATCAATCACTGATGGGGCTCCAGCAATGATCGGTAATAAAAGTGGCTTCGTTGCTCTGTGTAAAGGTGATGATGACATTCCAAATTTTATGGATTATCATTGTATTATACATACTCAAGTGCCATGTTCAAAAGTATTGAAATTCGACCATGTTATGGGTGTTTCATTTAAAATAGTAAATTCCATAAGATCTAAAAATTTGTCACGTCGCCAGTTTCGCGCTTTGCTAAAAGAATGCGCTAAAAGAATGTAGTAACAGTGAACTGTTACTGATATGTGACATGTGACTGTTACATACTGACGTAAGATGGTTAAGTCGTGCTACATTTTTTACAAGATTTAGAGACCTTCTGCCACAAGTATGCTCATATTTACAAACTAAAGGTGATTCATATCCCCAATTAAATGATCAAGAATGGCTTCTTGATCTTGGTTTTTTTCTGCGATGTTATTGAAAAATTACACCACCGAAATCTCCAACCACAGAGTAAAGGTAAAACAATAATAGCTAACAAAAAATCAAAAAAAGATTTCTGCCCATATACTTCAAAAGATGAAGTATATAAAAAATATATTTAAAAAGTATATAAATATACTTATGGAATCACACAACACGTCTGGTTGTATAGTTCCAGGCATTCCGCACGAATCATCTTTTGAACGTACGTGCCGGCTATTGGCAGAAACCTTTTTTTGATTTATTAGTTATTCGACGCCGATAAGATCACATGCTAACACGGATCTCTGCTGAATGGTAGCTTAGTTATCGCTTTGGAGATTACGCCATGAATCCGCGGGGCGTTAGATGTCCTGGGATTTTCCTAAAGACATGGTTAACGTTTAATTAACGATACGACGTATTGAACGAGCGACAGGCATTCCTCCGACGTGCACTGATGAGGACTAAGCCAGTCCGAAACAGCTGTCTGTACGTGAGGAATGCCTTGAACTATACAATCAGACATGTTGTGTGATCTCAGCGGTGTATTTATATACTTTTTAAATATATTTTTTATATACCTCATCTTTTGAACGTACCTGCCGGCTATTGGCAGAAATCTTTTTTGATCAGAGTTCTTTGAAAAATACTTGCTCTTCTTCTGCTCACTGTGGCGAATGTAAGCAAAGTACATCACAGATTTATTAATAAGATAGAATACACAGCAAAAAAGAAACAAGATACCAAACAAGCTGCACACAAATTTAGAAATAAAGCATTTTTAAAGGAAGTCGAACAACGTGAGCAGAATGCGAGGTTATGTAGCTTGTTTTGTTTAGAAAAAGTTTCAAAAAACTACCATTTTTTGACGTCAGCACTAATGCTCCCAATTCTTTTCTACTGAGATTTCGCATAGTAGATTTTTATCGGCTTACTTCGGGAATTACTCAACTACTGACATCTCGTTTATAATATTTTACTGAAGGGAAGCAGATATTCATGTAATAGATAGATTTCTAGAAATTTCGTAAATGGTTTGTCAGGACATATACAATTCACAAAGTCTCGTTATTTAGGTAGCTAGTAATTAAATGACAATATTTACGATTGTAATAAATACCGTTTTTTAAGCTATTTGTTTCTATAGGAAAACACAATATTTAGGTCAATACACTTTACAAAATTGTCACCAACAAAATTGGCTCAAATATGAAAAAAAAACTAAATACCTAAACACTCACTTATTGATACAATGAGCCGCCGTTAAAAGCCATTCGGGTGATATCAGAACTCCTCCGCACCAATGTCCTAAGAATCCGAACTGCGGATGCAACAATTGCAACGATACCTGATGATATCCATCGGAATGATGTTACCAGTTAATGTAAAGAAAAATGTTCACAAGTTCAATGTACTCTCTGCGCATGTATGTAGATGCACGACTGTTTTGTTTACATTACCTGCCAAGGCCAAGCTCCTCTCGGACTCTGCTTCCCGTTAATAATACGACCCACTGCACTTGACCGGGGTTGCCTCGATCGCCTCACATTGCTACCGCATTCTGCATAGAAAATTTCGATTGACACCAGGCACATATGTACATAAAATCTCGAACGCGCACGGCATTCGATAACATAGGAGAAGATACTCAGCATTGTTGTTAACGTTAATTGTATGTGTATTAAAATTGTTCGGTGTAGGATAATCACTTCTATGTATTTACCTTGTACGGCTGACATTGACCCACAGAGCGCGAAGACGAAGATCAGTAGTAACGCGTGCAGATGATGGTAGCCCATAGCACTACGCCATAGTATGCGTGAACTTGAAACTCTACTTCTTACCACTAACCCCCCAGAACGCGGAGAGAGTGACAGTAACAATGAAAGTGCTTTTGAATATATTCGTTGTGTTACAAAGTTTTCTAGGCCTCGGATATGCATAGTCTTCGAACTTAACCCACATAATACGATCATACATCAAGACGCACTTACTGGTTAATGGCGTTGTATAAAGCGATTAATAAACGATATTATCGTATATCAAAAAGTAACATCGCAGGTTGTTACATTTTGATAACATTGTCACATTAAAATTCATTTAGTTCATATTACTCCTACATACACTTCACTGCACTCTAAAAAACTAAGAATTTTTTTTTAAATACAGAATTATTTGGTATAACCTTTCGATATCGTTGTTTAGGGTACCATTCTGGGGCCCCTTTTATTCTTACTGTATGTGAACGACATGCCAGAGACTGTGCAGTGTTTAACGGTTCAATACGCGGACGATACCTTATGCGTGATAACCACAAACTCTGTTCAACAAAATATAACAATACTAGACGATACCCTAAAGAAACTAAATGAGTGGATGACTGATAACAGCCTCCAGATTAATATTGACAGAACACAATTAATAAACATTAACAACAATGTTGAAGGTCTACAAATCAAGTACATGGACACAACACTTCCGATAGAGCGTCCTTCCTAGGGATGAAGCTGGACTCTGATCTATCCTGGAGTGGTCACGTCGAATATCTTGCAACGAAATTAGCTGGTTTTTTGTTATTGTCTTCGGGTTATATCGCGATGTGTTTGTCCCGAGGCTGCACTTAGCGCCTACAATGCATATATAAATTCCCGATTGCTGTATGGCGTGATTTTCTGGGGTAATTCTGTTGGTATGGAACGAATATTCAAATTACAAAAATCCAGCATTAGAGCCATTTTTTGTCTTAAAAACAGAGAAAGTTTTAGATCTCATTTTAGATGTAACAATTTACTCGCTTTGCCATGTTTATACATCCTAGAATGCGCATTATTTGTCAAAGCGAAGTATTCAGAGTTCTTTCATAAATATGAACTGCACCACAGTCATAACACTAGAGGTACTGTAATCCCTCGCCTTTTGGCACCTCAGACCCATCTGTCAAAAATTCAAAGAAATGCTCTGTACTCTTGCATTCGGATATATAATCATATACCTGACAGTCAAAAAATTGCCTTGTGCATTAGAAAATTAAACAAAACTTAATTTGTAACGCCTATTACACCGTCAATGACTTCTTCGGCAGTCAAATGTTTTAATAAGTGTTACATTCACATGATTATGTACATAGGTAACGTATTAGTGTTTGTTTAATCCAGGTAACTTGTTTTATTGTATACTATTGTATATCTTTGTTGATGTGTTTCATACTGTTTTTCTATAATGAAATAAAAGATATACTATTATTATTATTATTATTATTATAAACATTAAACCCTATAGGCAAAAATTAAATGGCTTAACCCATTAATGGCCAAGGATGAAAATAACTATAAACGACAAAATTTTGATGAATAGTTATTAGTAAACTATATCTAAGTAATCCTTTGTATAAAATAAATAAACATAATATTTCCAGGATACTACGAAATAATGTTTAAAAAAAAACTTTAGCATAATACTTTTTTTATATGTTAATAAAACTTCAAAGGCACCAAATTTTAAAGCCGAACCAAACGGGCTTGCCTTTATAAACATTTCCGCAGAATGTCTGCCAGAATATGGAACCATTTGACAAATTATACTAAAATATATAAAACTGTAGATATTTTTTGTTCATTCTATCAACAAACCGGTCTCAGTTTGACAAATTTATCGCTTTTGTCTAATGCATTATTGTATGTCAAGTGCAAGTTTCATTTGATAGCTCTGAACATATTCCTACCCATACATTTTCTATCCATATCGACACCTTTATTAAAATCCTTAGACCAGTACATGTCAGTAGCAGGAAGAGTATGATAACCCGTAAGCATTAAAATTCCTATGAATTGCTTTAGCTGAGCTGCTGACAATATAAAATCATGTCGGTTATTTCGTTTCGCATATTTTATACTGAACTCAACTATTAGATTCAAAATGGCTTAGTGGTAAAATAATATCTCTAAAGGTGTCTTCCCTCCTATCAGACGACTTATTTCTTCTTTCTATATAACTGATAGACGATGGCGACGAGGAGTATTGCGGTTCGGTCTTTGACCAACAGGGAACATACTGTTTTGTCTTCAGTTTGGCTTTTCCTTTCTATTGGTACTTGACTCAGTTACCACAACGGACGGCTGCTTATCACCTTCAGTTTCTTTAGTTAAATGTATTTCGAACATACCGGTAATATCTCCTATATTTTGCTGCTCTATAAGAAGAGTATCATTTATATCCTCTTCCTCTGTAAGTATCAACAGGCGGTGGAATATACACTGCGTCTGTTTTACCATATTCCATTTTTTAAATAATTTGTACATAGCTAAAAAGTGATTTGTGCATACCTCACTGCTTGAAGATATACCAAACTACAATATAACAACGTTGGCGAAGATTTTTACAGAAACGCAGTAACAGCAAACGATTATGTGCGTATGATATTCGATCACTACTGCAACTAAAATCTATCACAAAATCAACCAGAAAAACTGTTTTTGTACATGCATTACACCAAAGTATCGATAACGAAAGTTTAAATTCACACGGTTGTAACTGTAATTCAAAGAAAGATAAATAACTTCTTCTCAGTCTAAACACTTCCCCATTTAGTAATAAATGTGTTATGCATAGCCCAACAATTTATTAGCTACTTTACGATATCTTATATTTATTTGTTGCTTATGTGCCTCCTTCTACCCCGCCATATGGTTACGTTCACCTTTTTAATTGATTGGAACTCTCCGATTTGTTCAATGATGATTTTGTTTTTGCGGGTGATTTTAATATACCCAATATTGCTTTTAATTATACTGATCATATTTCTCCATCTTCCCTATCTGTGATGAACTTTATAATCCCTACCGGAGCGACACAGATTAATTCAATTCTTAATAAAAATTAACGTCTTTTGGACTTGATTTTCTGTTCAAACAAAACTCGCTTTAATATTCAACATTCTCAATTTCCTCTTGTTCTGGAGGATTGTCACCACCCCGCCTAAGTTTTTGAACTGTGGTATGAAAACGGCAATTCTGGCAATAAGGCGTTTGAATCTAATAATTATCAATCATTTAACTTCCAGCGTGACAATTTTGTACGATTTTATGAGCCAATAGCTTCTAGTTCGTGGGAGTCTGTGTCTGAGATTGATGATCTTGATGAAGCCTGTAGTACATTTTACGATCTACTTTATGATTGTTTTCAAAACACTGTTCCATCGTTGACGAAGATATTTAATTCGCGGAAAGGAATTTTGGTTGTAAGCAATATCGCGGTAATTTTAAATTTTAAGTGGAGACAATTCTGTTCGTATCACAAACATTAAAACTGTTTTAGAACTAGAATTTGAACTGTCATGCACCTATAATTTAAAATTCGAGGACGATTCTCGAACTGCAGGTTCTAACAATAGAACATTAGGAACATTCACCGGTTAATGAATATATTAAATGTATGTGTATTTTATATACAAAGTCACTAGTGATCTAATGACTAGATATACTTTTCCGGTGATCGCAATAACATGTTTCAAGTACGTTTTTGTCTATTTTAAATAACAAATTTGTGAATTCGATTAAGTATATTATTAGATATCAAAAAAGCTTTAAGTTTATTTTTATGTTATTTCTAGTTAACTACCTCGTGATCATAAAAAAAAATTCTACAACCGGCTTATTTCAAACTACCAAATCAACAATGCTGACGTAACACGTGGGTGACGTAATAGCGCTAGCGCTTGATATTTGGTTGGTACCGATTTAATACCTTGTTTATCCAAAGGGCCCAAAGTTTAGAACTGCATTGCGATAAACTAAAAGACAGATCTCACAGTATCGTATAGGATTACATATTCCGTAACAAATAATGTTAGGGGCATTTTGAAATAGAGAAGAATAGGCGTGATTGTCTTTGACTGATTGACTGACTTCTTAACATCGTGCGTTGTGAATTGATGCAGTGGGATACCATTACATGATGATATTATCTTGGCAAACGTAAATCATATTTAAGTACAATTTACAATTGCAAATTGATTAAGATTACCCTAAAAGTCAATGGAATAAACATATTAGTCCACTTAACCTTAAAACTTAACATAGTAGGGAGAATTGTCATGTCAATATATGTAACCATATGAGTCCCCTCAAGTCTAAAGTATTCACTGTAAAGTTAATAAAACAATAAAAACGTTAAAAAATATCCAAAACAAATAGATCTTTAGTTGACTCGAAATTTCAGGTATTTTTTAAAATATTTTGCTTATTTCGAATTGGGAGTACAGGGCATATAGAAAATGCCTACATAATATAAATAAATGTGTTTATGTTAATAGTATTTAGATAAAATACCTGGTAAATTGTGAGTGTAATACATTTTTTTGTTAAATTATGTACTTATAGTGCCCAACGTGTACATGATAAGTGACTTCGCTTATGCAAATTCCTAAAATTATGAGCTAATTATATTCGACGTAACTCAGGTAATACCATTTAATTAGATTTGTTGGATAATTGTCTTACATGACAAAGTAATTGCCCCTCTAAAATGTTTACTTCACTAACCGATTTTTAATTACTTTTAATTATAAGTTTTTTATGCGCCAATCAACAATAACCAGATGTAAGTAAAGTGTAAATATGTATGAGTACCTATATAAATACATTACGTCATAAAATCAGATAAACTAAGAAATAAATTAATATCATAAACTTTTATAGGAATCATCCTAATACAGTCCAAGTAGAAAGGAGTATTCCATATTACCAACAGCAATAATATGCAAGGAAAATTCCCAGACCAATAACTGCGTTTCTTTGATGACGACGGTATACATATTTAATGATCGGACCGTCGAGAAAAGGATAATTTCGTGCAATGGATCAATTCAACTGTGGTGACCTTGATTTGCGATTATTTCTACTAAGAAAATGAAACGTGTTGTGAGTTTTTACTTTTTAGTGAAAGTAGAGACACCGCAGCGGAAATCGAATAAGAAAACAAAAGGACATCCGAGCTCAGCGGAGAAAAAGGATAAAGAGATAATTACGGCAAAATCTCGACGGTCGTTAGTACGACGTACCACTAGTAGGCGTTGCATTATAATTTGTCGGTGCGGCTTCTGGCATTTATCTTCCATCCGGCTATCAGCACCGCGCGAGTTTGAATCGCGTCGTAAATTATCAATTAATTCCCCTTAAATAATTGCTTGGATGGCGTTGTTATACCCATTATAGATTTAATACGATCATTTATTTAATTGGAGGCAGCAGAGAAAAGTTAAACAAACCGACATTTTAGGACTGATATATTTTTCTTTTGACATGTTTGTAATGAAGTTGCAGGTAATCATTAAAATTGGTGTAGTGAAGTCAAAACAAATAAAGCACACTTATAATAATAAAATTGTGAAGGTAATCTTCACCGAGAGTTTCTAATTCATTTCCAGTAAGCTCACCATCGTTTATAAAACGTTAAGGTAATTTTACTACAGTTAAATAAACGTAAATGCTTGACATTGTCAACGCTGTAGAATCATAATACATTAACGTATATATTATCAACGTTAAATAAACATTTTTAACTAGTAAACGGATACGGTAAATAGATGGCAAGATTGTAACGTGCTATGCCATTAACGTTTAATAAACATTACATACTTATAGTTAAAATATGTAATGTTTATTAAACGTTAATAGCATAGCATAACATAAACATATACATATCCAACGTTTATTAAACGTTAATAGCATAATAAACACACTGTTCGGATTACTCCTCCTGCACAAAGTATTAATCAATTCGGGACGACACATCAATTCGGGACGAAATTCGGGAATACGTGGATTCCCATTATAAGTCGGATCCGAATGGCTGCAGAGATCGCTTGAACTAGAAACATGCACCACTTTCTCCTCTCCTTTCACTCTCTTTACCTACCCCAAAAAACACATGCACTATTTTTCCCATTCCGCCCTGAATGCGAGAATTCAAAGAAAGGACTGCACGCCGTCTCAAGAGGACGTTTTTAACCGCCAATAATAAATCAATTAGCGCTGAGAAAGATAGAGGCGCTTCCTGGAGATTTAAGAGGTTCCTGTTCTTTTTAATATAAATCGATTCATAAGCATCTAGCTCGCGCGTCCATGTTACCGATTTCATTAGTTTTAAATTATCTATATTTATATTATATCACATTTTTTCTATATGTTCTGCGACTGCAGACATATCAGGCCTCCCGTGGCGGTAGTATGAAATATGTTCTTTATACCTAGTTTCTATAGACCTCTTTGTCTGTCCAATGTAGACCTTCTCAAAATCACCACATGCAATTTTATAAATTCCTGACTTTTGTCTCGTTTCCGGTTTGTCTTTCGGGTTTTCTAAAAGGTTACGAAGTGTGTTGGACGATTTATAACCTATTTTCATATTTTTGTCTTCTACGACTCGGCTATTTCTTTTGTTATTTTATGAAAAAGTAATATTAAAAATTTATTTTTGTTGCGAGGCTCTACCGGAGTAAGCGTTGTGGAATTTCTAAGATGTTGTCTAAACGCGTCCATTGTGTCTTTAGTTACTAATCTATATAAATTAGTACTTCAGTTTTCCAGTTTCACACTAGCATAACTCAAAAACGAAGCAAAATTTGAAGAAAATATTATTTAAACTTAAAATGAGTTGCTGCGTATGGTGTTATGTTTTATTCCACCTGTTATGAATCGTTAATTCATAAATCGTTAAATTCGTTCATATTTACCATGCATCAAACAAATGTGCATTCAGTCAAACAAATTGTAGTTTTAAATAACGGCAAAGATACATTTAGCTGACTTGTAGCTTTTATCCATCTCGTTCATCTGATCTAAAAATTTAATTTTTTGCAACTGATAATATAAATAATTTTATTTTAAGATATATTCGCTTGATTCAATATGGAATATGTTTGACTTAACAATACAGTTCTTTCGTTTAAAGTGCATGCTCGATAGAATGCACCTTTATATAAACTTTTTACACAGTCGATTAGATATTGTTGTCTGTTCTCTAATATCCTCCATACATCTTTCCTTTTGACACTATCGAAAACCTTTTCTATGTCTATATAATTTTAGTTATAAAAGAGCTACAATACAGACCAAATTGTATTTTGTAAGAATCACAAAATAGAATCACAAAAAATCTAGGTCAAATATTCGTTTCTCCCGGCTACCAAACAATATAAAAAAGGAACCATATTATAATTCTTATTGTTTTAACGCGTAAATTTTATTTGCCTAAGTAATAAAAATGTGTTTGTGTATATAAGGTTAGATATCTATAGATACTAAATGGTTGTAATAAAATATGTTATACAATTAAACAAATACTGATTAACTGTTGGTTGTCATTACTTTAATTGACAGTAATGAATCTGTATTTCAACTTAATTGTTTGTTTATCGAAATTGATCTATTTGAGAAAGCAAAATAGAATTTGAACCATTAGTAATTGCCACCATCTCTTCTACACGTGCTACGCATGCTCCTCATATACAAATACATACAAATCACTTTTACTTTCATTTAATTAATTCATAGAAAACGCATGTAATTAACCGTATAATTCGAACTAGATTTTCAATATTTAATTGACTTCGAATACCATTCCTAGGCTCCTTCTTTTGTTTATTCTACCACGATTAGAGAAACCACATGCGGTTTGGAACGTGATGATCATTTACCCGCTTGTGAAATTTTGCTCTCCAAAGATCCCTAAATGCAAACGACTTCTGTCGCCACATCGGCTTGTTATTTTATAATTGACGGAGAATATGCGAGCGGCAGAAAAAAAAAACGCACCTCCCGAAATTGACATATGCACACATTTACGCACCCACCAAACAATAAATAATCTGAAATGAAAATGAATGAATGAAGTTTCTTCACAAAGCAGGTGTAAGTTTTCTATGCGAACCGTTTTTATTATGGTCTAAAATAATAATGCTGTTAACGGTTATTGTATGTAAATTAATTTACTTATACAATCCCATACATAGATGGCGCTCTATTTTTAGGTTAATTCTTAGATAGCTAAAGCTCCCTAAAGCACTGTAAAAACGGGGTTAACAGCAAGGCCAAAGGCAAAGAAACGAAGAGCAAGTATAGACATGGAGGTATGCGCATGCTAACATTCAATTAAGCTAAATGTCATCTGTCATTTTAGTTGACGAGTTAAAACTTGCAAATAACACGTCCGTAGGTGTAAATAACAGTAATGAAAGAAATTTTACGTCCATCAAATCAACGATCGGTAACATATAAGGCTATAATTACGTTTAACTATGGTAATCGGATTGAATAGAGCTCGACAAACGATTGATCTACTCCCATAGGCGTATTAATATTTTATAACTGCTAAAGAGGTATGTATTTAAGTGTAGCAAAGATTTCTATGATACTCCGCTGAATATAGACAAAAGAAAAGACTTACAGCAGATTGGAATGCGAGTGGTTTCTCACGTGGTTATAGGCAATCCAGATCAAAAATGTGGTAATAAGGATAAAGAAAAATCTTCATGCGGAATATATTTATGCTACACACAGAAATACACACTTTTGTCAAAATATGTTTGCATTCACTCAAGAATAACTCTGATTTCCAAAACAATATTTTCTTGGAATGGATATTCTTGTTTTAAGAAATAGTTATTGTCTTTCAAAAATGTTATACTATACTTAACCCAACTGTTGTTATAAAAATAACCAATTTGAAAATGTTTAAACGATTATTATATTATATATTGCAAAGCAAAATTCTGTAAATTACTTGTGACCAACACTCTGACAAAAAAGTAATATCACCATGATATTATATGCATATATAAATATTAATGAAAATGTATATACACGCACCTAATGCTTTTGAATCACACTGCACAGTTGATTATGCACCGCATTAGTAGCGACAGACATTCCCCCGTACAGACAGTACAGACGTACGGACTACTATGTCCTCATCAGTGTACTATGCTGTTTAATATCATGGTAATATTATTTATATAATTTTGTCTAAAATTTATATTGTTATTGTCTAAACAGGATACTAAACAAATAAATACTAGGAAATAATAAACTACATAGGCATATTAAATATAGTATCAGCTATTTATTATCCTAAAGTCACCCGATGTTACACAAACTTAGCTCAATATGGTTCCTTATAATAGAGAAAGCAGATGAAATTACAAAAGTAATCTACTATTATGTGGTTTCATAGTGAAGTGCTGATTATTTCTTATACTCATAAAAGGGAGTAGTAAATGTTCTCTTTGGTTGATGAAAATTGCATGTATTATACTTAAATATTCCCGCACTGGGGTAGTATTATGCGCAGGGCACCCATCCTGCTGAAACCAAACGTCATTTAGTATAATACCTTGTATGCTTTGGAGACATGGTATAATACTATTTTGTAAAAGAACTAAATACTTTTGCGAATTTAAATCGCCATCAATAAGGGCCAAAAGGGTCCAATTATGTGATTCCCTGAAGGGTATGCCCAAACATTCAAGTTTTGGGGATATTGCGTTCGTGCATCGTAAATCATATGTTTATATATTTTTGGCTCAATATTGGGCGACAGGCGGATTATGTTTTCCATTGGGAAGAGAAGATTCGTCGGTAAGTAATATATGGTCAACATAATTTTCCAAATTGTTGCAGCGCTCTGAGGTCTCACAAAAATCAAACTTTTGTGCTTGTGTTTATTTTCTTTTAAAAACTCTACGAGCGGTGCTATGTGCAACATCAACATGCTCAGCAATTGCTCTCCTCGACAAACGTGGTTTCCCTACCACTGCAGCGTAAATTAAAATAACTCGGTGTTCATTTTTCGGGCTTCTGTTTCTGAGGATATAAACAACCATGAGTCTCAAAATTATTAATTATACGACGCTCTGTATCATGCAATTAGTTTTTGGAACTGCATTTGAAAAGAATGTTTAATTTGTCGAATAAGTTGATCGCGATGTTGATATTTTATAACATTTTTTTTCTTCAATCGAAAAGATAACCATACTCAACCATAAATTTAGCACCCACCAACAAAAATTAATAATATACTAATTTATTAATAAAAAATATACCAAGAAAATAAGCAAGCATGCAAACGTTAATAAATAAATATGAGGTCGCATGCAGTCCACTCTGTGACAAACACGCAACTGACACTAGGTAACTATAGCAGGCTCGGTGGTACGGAGTAATACATCTGCAATATCACAGGATAGCCGATGTTGATTTTTGTAGAAAAAAATATGTTTGCGCGCATCAAAACATGTGTTTGCCATTCACAATGAAGAATTATACACCCAGGGATATGCAGACCATGTGGTAATACTCACACTGGGAAAGAATGCCAGAATAATATCAGAACTTATGCAAAGGGCTCTGAGGTCATTGGTCATTTGGTGCACAAAGGAAAATCTTAGTGTAAATCCTACCAAAGTGGCAACAATTCCCTTCACAAACAAGAGAAATTCTCTATAATGAAATAATACAAAAGACGAAATATCTAGGCATAACCCTAGGTTCTAAACTCACCTGGAATATGCATTTGGATAGAATGATAAACAAATGTAAAATGATGAGTCACAGATCAATAGGTAAATCATGAAGACTTATGACGGATGACACACTGGTTTATACTGCAGTGGTGAGATCCATGATTACCTATGACTGCCTAATTTGGTGGCCAAAGACAAATCAGAGGCAAACAACAGCCATACTCGTAGGAGTTCACCGACTGGCATGCCTCTGCATTACGGGTGCTATAATAAGCACGCCTACTGCAGCCATGGGGACCATGCTTAACCTACCCCCATTTGATATCTATATCAGAGGGGAGGCAAGAATGGGAGCATATAGGCTAATGTGCAATGGCAATTGGAATACCGAGAAGGATATGCAAAATAACAAGGGTTATTGAAAATTAGCAGACAAGAACCTGGCACACAGACGGGTCGAAAACGAGCACAGGTTCGGGGGCAGGGGTATGCTGGGGGAGGCTGGAGCGAGGACTGCCCGTGCCCCAGAGAAAGCACACCTCCGCGCTCCAAAACCGAAATCTGTGCAATACAAATATATGCTAGTGTTTGCAGCAGGGGCCACAAACCAGAGTCAAGCTACCTTAAAGGCATTAGCATCTTATCGGATACCCTCCAAGCTGGTATGGAACTACCTGCAAGACCCTCAAAACCTAGCGAAACACAATACAGTTCAGCTGATGTGGCCACCGGGACATGTGGGGATTGCGGACGAGATAGCAAAGAGGGGATCCGAAATGACCTTCTTGGACCTTTTCGGGATCACAAAAACTGCTGCGCGTGATGCGGTAACTGAGTGGGTGATTGGACAACATCAGAGACACTAGCACTATGTAGCGGAACAGAAACACAGCAAACAGATAACCATCACAACATTTGGCACCTGACATACTGCCGCTTATCAGGACGCAAATTAGGATAGTGACGTGTCTACTTACTGGACACGGCAACCTAAGGAAACACCTACACAGATTGGGAGTCTATAGAGTGGAACCTCTGTGTAGATTAAGCAATGAAGAGGAGGAAACAGACTCTCACATTATTTTTGAATGCTATGCATTAAGCAACCGGTGAAATTCCCCATTTGATACAATAGACGCAGTACGGGGCATACCGGAGAGGGATTTGACGCACATACTACGAAACCTTCTCAGGGGAGGTAGATCTGCTCGGATAATCAGTAACTAACCGAATGCAGAGTAATAGAATAGACTTAAGGCCGCGGTCTTAAGGGATGTAAAAGACCTCTCTCAGCATTAGGGATTAATCAATCAATAAATCAATATATTGCAATGTTTCAAAATGCAAAAAGAATAATTTCTAATGAATTTTATATAATAATAAATTTTATAAATTTGGATTATTTTTATTTATGTCACGTTGACACAAGCCGGACAATTTCTGAATGACAATTAAATTGAAAATAAAATTTAGCAATGTTACTATAACAATAATACGAACATATAATTTAACAAACGAATAAATTTACTAAATACCTTATCAAATATAACCTGTGTATGTCTGTAAGATGTGTACCACCACACTTCTGCCTTCTGCATAAATAAAAAATTTGCAAAAATTGAAAAGTCCAAAAAGTTAAGTCTGTGAGTGAAATAAGAAAACGAGTGCTAAATAATGGGTGATTAGAAAAGCAGTAGATCTGGAAGTAGAAGGGGTGCTACTCCTTCCAGATCTTCCTCCACTTCACTTTTCTAATCATCCATTATTTAGCACTCTTTTTCTTATTTCACTCACAGACTTAATTTTTCGGACTTTTCAATTTTTGCTAATTTTTTATTTAATCCGTTGCTCCCGTTACCATCTCAAATATCCGTCATCATTACCACGGCAATCTATTATTACTGTACTGTACTGCGATGTAACTGCATTGTTGAACGGTTTACAAACTATACTGCTGCATACGACCTTCCAGTGCGCCCTTAAAACTCTATGGTAACAACTTGAGGTCGGTGAATGCCACTAGCGCGTCGTTCTTCGTCTGGTAGACCCCCGATGTGATACGTGAAGCTTCTTCAAAATCCCTCTGTTGTGTGATGTATAATTGTTTATGTTAATTTACAAGTTATAAAAACAATAAAGTATTTTTTGATTTAGTAACATTCTTTATGCCTATTTCTTGTCGCTGGCTGGACTCATATTACCCTTACTCCCTACCACACAGAGACCGTCTTTACCGGTTGAGTCCCGGATATTACTGGAATCTCTAATGTTAAATTCATATAACAATCGTATAGGTGGTAGTCCTGCGCGTATTCAATTAACCCTGATGATAAGCAATTTGATGACAGCGACATCGTCCTTGGCCCACGAACCTGAACGATAACGATTAAACAGCAAGACGTTGTTAAAGGTCATAGCAACATATAGAGAAACTATGATTCGAATTATGAAAAATAAGAGCCATGTGAAAGAGAGTAACTTAGACTATTATTTATATTGTAGCTGTATGAACACGAATGTCGCATATGAAAAATCTATCCTAAAGTAGAAAATTCCTTCTAGGAATTACTTATTACCCCACAACTTTGAACTATCTTTCCTTTTTTGCTCTCACTTTATTATGCTTGTGTTGTAATTATTGTATTATAGTATTGTAACCCAATTTGTATGATGCCATTATCATCATCATGATGTGACGATCTCATCCAGACTATAGACAATAAATAAAATATTGTCCTATTTTATTCTTAACTAGTTGATTTTTTTAAAACAACTTTTCCTGGATTAAAATGATTACTATGAGAAATTTATTTTGTTGGCCTAAGTACGTGCAAACTCTTTACACGAATAGAAATTCTTATAAGAGAGCGTTATTATTTAAAAAAAAGTAAAGAAAATATTTTTTCTCAATCTGAAAATCTGTTTCTGCACGTGAACGAATCATTCTGCTTAATATGGGAGCCAACGTGCACCGAATTAATTAAATCAATTGTCATGTGTGAAATTCCAGACATATTGTGTATTAATGATACCAGCCAACAGTTCTTGCAATTCTTCACGTATAGTTCTTAGATAAGCAAAAAAAAACTAATTAAATTTGAATTAAAATGTTCATTGTTGCGTATGTATATTTAATATTTACACAAGCCTTATTAGTATTTTTTAGTATTATCAATACAATAAAGAACTTTTTGTCGACGTAAATAAACATTGACAATGTAAACTTCTCCATGAAATATTTACTCAAATTGTGTAACGAAAAGCTACATATCTCATCAAAAATTAATTAATGGTATTGTATAAAAATATATATATGCATATTTTGCTAATTTGCGTCTTTGTTGAATTTGTAAAATGAAAAGATAAATTTGGTTTTTCTAGGAATTACTCACATTCGCAGTAGATGACTATTAATTTTAGGTGATCGACACCAAAGTCCATATTTTCTTTCAGTGACAGATTCGCCTAAACAACAATTCGCATAACTCAAACTTTCCATGGTACCATGAGTCGTTTATACTTTCATTTAGTTATTTTCCTTTTGTATGATACATTTGTGGTTATGCTAAGTATAAAGTTATTGTATTGGTTAATAATTTTCCGCTTCGATTCTAAGCAAGCAATTTAGTCACTGTCCCCGTAGTAAACACATGATTTTAATTTATTTTTATTTATTGTACATTCTGCTCTTATTAGAGCATGGACGACAATTTTTTTACTTTAAGAGTTCCTACTCTTAAAATTAAATCGGTTAAATTGAAGATTCAATTTTGTTGACTTGCAAGTGCGCGTTCAATAAAGTTAAAGTTTGATTTATGCATTGTGCTTTTTTTATTAATTAGGCATCATTTAAAATAAATATCTTTCTATCTGTTTTTCTTCTTCTAAAGAGGACTTTAAAATAGAAATATTCACCCAAACGATTTACGCTAATACCGACCATATATGGTATTAAAACTCATCGGTGCATAAATTTATTTAACAATTATGCGTAGTTCAATATTTACCAATTCTAATACATACAATAAATAAATAGAAAATAGTATAAATCTTGATTACTCACACATGTGTTTGCTTTACTAATTTTACAAATATAGTATTCTATGATGGTAATTGTTTTGATAAATTTTCTCCACCACCAAACAGGTTGCATACCTAAAACTCAAGTCTCTATATTTACATTTTCAATTTTGCAGTCGACTTTCGTCATCATATTGACATGATATTGATATAAGTTATCTTACAGCAGTGGTGTAATTGTAGTCACATCACGTTCTTGTTCACAAAAACCAATAATGTAAGCCATGCACTCCTTCATAAAAATGTTGCGGCATGGCTATTTGCTCTTAAAGAATAGCAAAAAATCACACCAAAACAACTACCACACACTATAACCTTATAACCTTTTGATGATAAATGGTAGGGTAGGTATATGCTTCCCTAACTTATCGTACAGTCTCTTAAAGGTAGTTAGACCAACACTAGAGGAAATGATCTATGGCTTTATGTCGATATGCAACTTACTACCAGTACTTTAGGATTGAACTTTAAATAAATCACCTGTCACCACATTCTAGAATAATCTATTTTTCGTTGCTAACGTATCCTTTTACAAACTCCTAACACAGCACCGGTAAATAAATATCAAATTGCTTCGATTGTCCGTGAGAAAACGCAAACTTTGCATATTTAAGAATCTAGACCAAATGGGTGAGCCACGTCAACTATTCATCGCAGGGGAACGTCTCTTAAAGAAAACATGATCTTTATATCTTCAATCCTTAAATCTTAAATTGATCTGGGTTGAGTGATACCTCATTCAACAGCTTATGTAATTTGCTATACAATGATGTATCAATGCTTGAAATCGATTTCATGGTTTTCATGAAATTGCCTTTAGTTTTCTGAAACTTAGCTTTAATTATCCTTAAAAGTTAATATCTCGTAAACGGTATCATCGATTTCAAAAAATATCTTAACCATCGAAAGTTGTTTAGCAACGGCAAAATATTCTCAGACGCCGCTAAATTACCTTGTGGTCATATTTGATATAAACAAATAAACACAGACTGATGTGAGGCGAGCATATTAAATAAATACAAACCGAAAGGTATATGTAACATTCTGCTGACAGTGCCACTGCATTCTGGGTAAGACTTGTACACTTGCTTGAATTATGTCGCCGTCGTTTGACAAATGAAAACAGAATGATGTAATCATTTATAAATGAAATTGATCTTTTAGGTTAGGGCAATATTAATTGCTTTGAGGAAATCATTTATTTAAGTTAGTTATTACTACGCCCCCGCGTATTCGGTTTGCTTCTCCCTCCAAGTCAATTGGTGTTTGGGCTATCTACATATGGTATTGCTATTACATAGAAACACACATCCCTTAGCCAGAGGTATTCCTACGTTATCGGCCAACATAAAATCACCGGACAATAGTTGTTTCATTATCCCAAAAAAAAAGTTTAGACATTACACAATAGAATAATGAAAAATGCAGGAAGTGCTTATTACAATTCAGTTTCATTTTACGAAATCATCAAGTAATCTGCTCAATAAACAACAAAAACACGTGTTTTATCGCTACCTACCATATACTCCTCTTCTTTACACCTCATAAATCAACCAAGGATATAAAATACAAATGTTCCGATGAGAGTGAACAGTTACGAACAACAATGAAGCAGTGATCGGACAAGTATTTTAATTATCTTCACATAATTGTCGTATCGTGGGAAAAATAGTTTTTTTCTCATATAATAAAAACCATGTTTTATTTGCCATTTATTATACATGTTACATAGGAAAAAAAGTAAAAGTTGAAAACAAAGTGTTAAACATGTATATGTACTAATATGAGTAATTTTTAAATTATTCCAAGTAGCACAAATTTCACTCTTTTATATGTGTATACAAATAGTAACAGTTAACTTTCTTCATAGCAATAATTTGAAGTGGAAATCCTTTTCATATATTCACACACAAGTATTCAAATAAAACTACATACTAAAACAACTAACATACATATACTACCATGATCTTTCATTTATTCGTATCATCATTATTTAATCTTTCTTAAGGCTGTCCTACACGATACTATACGGACATATACTTTTCTTGTACTACATTCTAGTATTAGACATGTGCTAGATTTGAGTACTAGAATGATTAAAAAGGGGATTCAAATGGAGTGAAATAATAACGCCTACTTCATAGCCAATTCTCATAAGACCTAACATATCAAAAGAAGAGTAATTTTGTATTAGTTCCACGATATTGGTCAAACTCGGAAATATCAGGGTTAGTTTCAATCTAGTAGCAATATAAGACAGGATCTAGTGTAGTATCAAAGAACACTGTTCGGATTACTCCTCCCGCACAAAGTATTAATTAATTCGGGATGACGCGTGTTTCGGGAATACGTGAATTCCCATTATCAAGTCGAATAACAGAATGAGCGCGAAATTGATTTAAACTAGAACCATGCAATACTTTCCCTTATCCTTTCACACCCTCCACCTACCCCCAAACATACATACAACCTTCTACCACTCTCGAACGGAGAATTCCAAGGACCACACACCGATTTGCAAGTGTGCGCTTTAATTGCTCAAAATAAATCCATCAATATAGAAAAAGACAGAGGCGCTTCTTCTCGATTCAGAAGGTTTCTGTTCCTTTTAATATAACTGGATTTGTAAGCATCTAGCTCGCGCGTCGATGTTACCGATTTACAGCCACGTCAGACATATCAGCCCTCCCACGTCGGTGCTGTGAAATATGTTCCTTGTATCCAGTTGCTATAGACCTCTTTGTCTGTCCAATGTAGACCTTCTCACAATCATTACATACAATTTTAGTAATTCCTACCTCTTGTTTCGTTTCCGGTTTGTATTTACGAAGTGTGTAGGACGTTTTATAACCGATTTTCATATTTTCGTCTTTTACGACTTGGCTAATTCCTTTTGTTATTTTATGAAAAGGTTATATTTCATAGAGAGAGGCTCTACAAAAACGGGGCATAATATAAATATAGATAATTTAAAACTAATGAAATCGTAACATCGGCGCGCCAGCTAGATGCTTATGAATACATTTATATTAAAAGGAACAGAAACCTTCTCAATCGAGAAGAAGCGCCTCTGTCTCTTTCTGTATTGATGGATTTATTATGAGCAATTAAAGCGCACACTTGAGAATCGGTGTGTTGTCCTTCTAAGAATTCTGCGTTCGGGGGTAGTAGAAGGTTGTATGTATGTTTGGGGGTAGGTGGAGGGTGTGAAAGGAGAAGGAGAGTATTGCATGTTTCTAGTTAAAGTCAGTTTCGCCCTCATTCGGTTATTCGACTTGATAATGGCAATCCACGTATTTCCGAAACGCGTGTCGTCCCGAATTAATTAATATTTTGTGCGGGAGGAGTAATCCGAACAGTGTGTTTATTGTGCTGCCCCACAGTCCTTGCTACCTTTACCAAAGCTCGGATGCATATTTATTTTCTACAAGATACTTTTCGCCTTAGTAGTTACTAGTAATTAGTACATTTGTTATTAAAATTCACTTTTGCAGGCTCTTTTTGCTCATAGCTTTATTATACTTTTTCAAACTTTTCTATCTTTGGCTTTCTGTTTCCAGTTGGTAATATCTCTTTCTCTTAGGTCTTCTCATACAGATTTTCTCCATCGTCCCCTACGTCTTCCTCTCTTTCTTCTGACAGCTGGTCCTCTCCATGATATTTTCTTTACTATTCTTTCGTCTGAGATTCTTTCTGCAAGTCCCTGCAATAATGTTATCTATGTGTGGTTCTTTGAACATATCATACATTTCTTCATTAATCCTTCTTATATAACCTTCTTCTATTGTCTTCCCTCCTATTATTCTTCTCAGTATCTTTCTTTACCACCTTCTTACTATTTCTTTTGTAGTTTGGTTTAGAACCCATGTTTCGCGTCCATATAAGGCCGTTTGTCTTATCATAATTAATTTTGTGTTCCTCGATAGATTCTTTGGGCTTATTCAATAAGTCATAACCCCTGCCGCTCTATTGTTTTTGCTAAATTATAAAAACAACACTCTTTTTCTGTCAAAAAGTGCAACCAACGAAATTATAGGTAGGAGCAATACCATCACGAGGTTAAATTAACGAAAGTATTTTATTCTATTAACAAAATTGCTTGGCTAGTTGCACGAGAAACTGGTGTACTGCAAACACGTCAAGGTCGAGACGGTGGTCCAGGCCGATACCAACGAATTTTGGATACCGAAGAAGAAGTCTTAAATCTTGTCGAAGAAGATTCTTCTAGTAGTACTCGAAAAATA
>JARFOC010000689.1:159177-222000 GCA_031763485.1 Osmoderma eremita | reverse complement strand
TAAAAATGAATAATACCACATTTAAGGTAAAAGATATGGAGGAATTAATTCGAAGAGCATATAGCACTGTAACAGTTAATAAGTGACAAAATTACATCAAACATGTAAAAAATATTGAAAAGGAAATGTCAATAGTGGATAATTTGCAAGATGACATTGAATAATTTATTATTCGTGTAACAGATCCGTCGTCATCTGAAGATCAAATTGTTCATCGGCTGACTAAAAGTTGAAAATGTCTTGTTTCAACTTTTAGTCAGCCGATGAACAATTTGATTTGTGTATGTAATTGCTATTCTTTTCTTAAATATTATTGTATTATATGGGGATCTGTATGATTCCAGCTATTTTTGTTACAAAAGTGGAAACAATTGTTTGTTAAGGAATTATATATTTTACTTTAAATTTAATAAATTGTATAATACCCCAATCCCTAAATAAATGTTCGAAATGTAAACTATGTTAATGTTGAGTAATAATAAATAAAATTATGGGGTTCTTCACTGATTCTTAAATAGAAAAATGTTTTATATTTTACTGTTTTCCTCAAAATATGCATTTTAACTGTCAGAAACCCAAATAATGGAACCGGAAGTAATAATGTACATTCGACGATTTGGCAACCGCGTATCAAATTCTCATTAGCTCTATACTGCATTCGGAGATTCAGACAATCTATAGTGAG
This sequence comes from Osmoderma eremita, assembly GCA_031763485.1. NCBI lineage: Eukaryota > Metazoa > Arthropoda > Insecta > Coleoptera > Scarabaeidae > Osmoderma > Osmoderma eremita. The sequence goes on along the minus strand of JARFOC010000689.1, from coordinate 221,315 downwards.
CATATCGCGTGCGTACATGGACCGCACACTCGTGTGCGTGGGTGCAAAACAACTGCAGCTTCCACTCACGCACACGCATGTAGTATTGTGGGAACTGCTCATACCCGTGAGCAAAACCTGAACCGTGTGTCATTTATGTGCACCCATAAATGTGCGCTTCATTGCTGTGGTATGGAATTTGTACTTTTAAAATACAATTTTTATGAGTCCGTATTACTATTTTTCCGCGGTTTCTGGACTCACGCCGCAAGTGTGGATAATTTTCGCGCTTATTCCGCGCTTATGCACGCCTGGTCCCCGTCCCAAGCCGGTAAAAACTACTGTGCGTGAAAGGGTTCGCGGGTGGACGCTATGCACATTCACGACGTTCGGAGTAGTCAGATGCAGTGCGATGCTAGAAGTGTGATCTGTGCTAGAAGTGATAGCGAGGAACATGCGCACTGACAATACATATATCAGGACGTGCGCTTTTTCGTGAATGTGCGTGAACAGAGCTGTGAACATTATGAGCATAGAATTGCGTTCTAGTCCGCGATGACTCTTGAGCGGGCTTTATACTAACATGTTACTGACCTAGATTGATTCACAGCTTTTAAACATTTCTGAATTTTTTTATCTTATCTCGTCAACCACATATCTAAAAATAAAAAAACTGGAATGAATACAATGTATTCATTGCTGTACACATTTAGAATATTGTCCCATAATATTTAGGTACATACCTCCTACTATAAAGGCTAAACTATTCTGCGTTAAAATTTAGGCCTTTTATTTTTTTTTCTGCCAAAAGTGACTGGCAGTTTTATATTTTCTATAATTGTGAATATTACTTGGCGCATCTTCGCTTTTTATATTAGACCCAGATAGAATTTTGCTTACGATTTCCTTGTCAACATTCTTACGATATTTCTGGCCCAAAGAAACTGAGTCCAATATTTTAAATAAATATCATTCAGTTGGTTAATTTTCTGTATCAAGTTCTTAGACAAATATTATGATAAGCATTTTTTCTAATTAAATTATTTAAATAAAGTACAATTTTCAATCAATTAATGAAGCAAATGCAAACAAAAATTAACGTCAATAGAGGACAATTAATTTTTCGACTTAAAATCATTTCCCTAACACTTTAACCCACTGAAATATTCCTAAAATATGCAGACGTTTAGCGCTTCTGCTTCTGAACGAAGGTTCAGGGTGGACCTTCGTTGTCGAAGTAAGTAATACAGTTTGTATATATTAATGCCGTATTAAAATTCCTTTCACGTTGTCTGCAAACCCACTCCATATAATAAAAGAATTCACACGCTGAAATGGGTTATATAAATCGTACAGCTTACCTGGCCATCGTAGTCAATCCCCGAGAAATTGGGATTTGATGGAGTTCGCTTGCCGAACCTAAAACAAAAAGAATTTACATACTATAACTTCTTGAAATGTGCATATCCTACCGATATTTTAAAAGAACTTTTGCATCGTGAGGTGCAACGACTTATAAAACGTATATATCAAAAAGAGCGTTGTGAGAACTATAGTTACTTACGCCTAGGAATATATGTAATAAGTTTTACACTTGATGTGTACGATCAAAGATCTTTTTATCTCTGCTAATTTTTTATTTATTCAACTAGAGATATTTTCCTCTGACATTTTTCTTATTTCACAGTGGTTACATAAATGAAAAAGTTGTCTGACAATAACGGAGACTACATTTTTTGGATAATGTATATACATTTATGAAGCTATCATAATACGAATGCAAATTACAAACAAAAATAGTATTCGCAATGATGCGACAGCTCCCAAGCAAAAATTCTTTGTTAACTATTGCCACAGAAGTATAATGAGAACTATTGTAATTTAAAGTATCTCTTCCCTTGAGCATCTATTCTTAATTAAAATGCTTTTTCTCTGTGCATCCCTATAGCATCTGTGTAACTCTATAAATTACAACAGCTAGTGGAATTTTGTTTTATTCTTATTCATCTGTGTGGGATAACCAGACTTCTTGCTTATAACAATGAAGATATTCGTTATATACTAGCCAAATAGGACTGTTTTAAATTTTTACATTTAACACAGTCACGTAAGTTATAAATTATTGAAAACAATGTTAATGTGTACATACAGAAATGTAAACAGTTTCATCCAAGTATAAATCTTTATTTACATTATATTAACGACTCAAATGTCAATATTACCTGCGTATCCAAGCCCAGTAACTTATGAATTATGCTAAAACATACAAATCAATCTTCCTCTATTTGTTTTATTGACGTTTTCTTCACAAAGCATTGTAAAAATAATTTTATGCATGGTTAAACTGACTACCAAAAGTACAGACTGAGCTAAATACATTTAAATTAAAAATACACCTTACCACCTTGTTGAGTAAAGAACTCTGAATACGTATTTCGGCAACTAAGTTGCCATCCTCAGCAGAAAACCACAAAGGAAAAATATAATATATAGTATATTTTTTCCTTTGTGGTTTTCTGCTGAGGATGGCAACTTAGTTGCCGAAATACGTACCTATTCACAGTTCTTTACTTAACAAGGTGGTAAGGGGTATTTTTAACTTAAATTTATTTTTAGCCACCGTACCCGATACCTAACCTACATAAGCTAAATACGTTAAAGTTCATTTTTCCCCCAACTTGAAATCTAATTCGGTTAGCAAATCCTCTTAAAAGCTATAAACGTTCCAATAAATATGTCTAGAGAGGTGATAAAGTGGCTAATTCAAAAGAAAATCGTTGTTGAACTTATTTTTAAAAATAATAGCAATTTATTTATTTACAGCAACACGAGTCAACTATGAAATAACTGTAAGAATGCTTCATATTCATTGCGACCAGTGGATCACTGGGTCACTATCAAGTGGATAATAATAATACATTTTCTTTTCTGCCCTACTGAAAAGAAGTGAAGTTAATGACGGTTTACTTGAAAATAAAGCGCTATAAAAAGGAAAATTTCTGCACCCAGCGAATAGCGAATCAACCTCGTCGGATGTACTGGAACACTAAATATTTATTTGTCTTTTGAGACACATCCGAAGAATTTCCAAGAATCAACACATTATCGTTTTAACGGTGGCTTGTGTAAATTCGTACGATTAAATAGGTATACGAACTACGAAACCTTGACTATTAAACATAGAAAAAGTTTATATCGCTTTCGAGTTACCGCGTACAAGGTGCGTATCAAATTCTGCAAGGTAACCATCAAATAATGGAAACGCTTCATTAAACAGTCGTAAAAGGTGTGTTTGTGTGTTAGTGTCTGTGTGGTAATCGTACACGCAGCATCAGTAAGATACCGATAAATGTGAGCGCGTTGAGATTGGTTAGAAATAATGGTTAAATAAAGGTTAAGGAGCTTATTTTATAAGAAAAACGGCTTGGGGTTGTGTAAATAAACAACACCAAGCCATATTTTTGCATTGCCCACCTAGGTACCGTATATTCGCAAGTCTTGGAACTTCCAACAGTGTTTTTCAATGCTATTCGTTATTGTTATCATCTGTGTTTGTGCGTAATAGCTGTAGTGTATAGTTGAACGCTTATAAGAAACAATGTTTGTTTTTTCTGGGGCAAATTCGATTTGTATTCAAGATGCTTAATAAATAATAATTAGATTTTATGTCTGTTCCTTTAAATTTGCCGGTGTGTGTACATACTATATTGGCAAGAAATTATCTGATAACGGGCTAACCATGTATTGCTTGTTGAATGTTGCCAAGTCGTACGTGAAATATCTGTGATACATGTGCAGCGTTCTAAAATTTGTATTAACGCATCCCGTGTCTTCAAATTTATGTATCGTATCTAACACCGTCTGAATATAGGGAGGGCGTCGATTTTCAAAATGAAATATATAGAGAGCGATTACACCTTCCGCAGTATCACCAGAATAATACCATTTGGTCATTTGTACTCTTTCCTCCATAGTGAAGATCAGCATGCTTGCATAAAGTAAACAAAGAGAGAATGAAATTAAAATTATAAAGTAAACTAAACCAAATTAATAAATTCAACTACTTATGAAAAAAGATTTCAGTCGAAACTGCTCTAACAAAACATCAATTACATAAATGAAACGTAAATTGTCAATATGACATATACAGTACCGTTATATACTTACATCATATTGCTGCCGTGTGTCCACAATACAGCAATATACTAGGCAACAACGCTTGTTGATTTTATTCCCCAACCAGAATAATTTCTTGCCAATGCAGTATATGTTTATTAGTATTTATATTACGTAAAGATTTTTTTAGAGAAACTACAATAATGCTTCATCGGAATTACAGGTGCGATGTCATTATAACGTTTTCCTATAGTCCGCTGTTTAATTGTTAGTTATATGGCATAAAATTCTTCTTCTCCTTCTATCATCCTCTTGCTCCTTTAGGGTGTCGGATTATAGGTCCAATTTTTCCATACTTCACGATTCTACGCGAGCCTTTTCATCTCTATCATTGATTTGCCTCTACTCGTACCCATTTCTTCAATCTTTTACATCTATTTTTTTTCTAAGTTGTCCCCCTTTTCTTCCCTGCTCTCGTCCTGATTCCGTTATCTTTCTTAATAGTGTGTATTTCTCCTTTCTTATTAAATGGCCGAACCATCGTAGCTGCTTCCGCACCATAAATTCCACTATTCCCTCTTGCTTCAGTGAGCCCCTTATTCTTTCAATTGATATTCTATCATCTAACAACATTTCCATGATCATTTCAATTTACTTTCATGATTTTTATTTGTCACCAAGTTTCACTTGCATACGTTAATGTTGGTCTCGCAATTGTGTTGTATACCTTCAATTTTACTTGTTTATTAATTTCTGTTTTGCCTAATATTGTATTGTTAATTGAATAATAGACATTTTTTGTCTTCTGTATTCTATGTGCTACGTCCAATCCTATTCTTCCGTCCTCTGTTATTACTGAACCCAAGTATTCCAATGCAGTTACTATTTCAATGGTGTTTCCGTCTATTTCTGATTTTCTCGTCTCTTTGTTATGTCTGTTGTTTATTATCACAATTTTTGGTTTCCTCGAGCTTATCATCATTCTCACATTTTCTATCTCCTCTTTCCATATTCTTACTAGTAATTTCACTTTCGCATATATATCTGGTATTAGGACAATGTCGTCCGCATATACTAAGATCTCAATTTTTATTGCTATTAGATGGTAGTTATCCTATATGTGTCAGTAAATACTGTGCTCTTGTTTTAGTAGTATTTAATATTGTATTGCCTGATGTTATAAATAGATGCGGGGTTAGACTATCTCCTTGTTCAATTTCTGCTGTCATCTTAAATATACTGGATGTTTCTCTGTTCATCTGTACTTTTCCTTTTACATTCTAATATGCACTTTTTATAGTTCTAATTTATTTTTCAGGTATCTGTAGTTCTCTTATGTAGTTCTATATGCGAGCTCTATTGACAATGCCAAACGCTGCTTTTAGATCAATGACCACTACAAACGCCTCCTCCCCTCTTTTCGTTGTCCTTTCTGATAAACTTGTGATTATGTGGATATTGTCTCTTGTTTGCTTTCCTTCTCTGGATGTCGCTTGTTCATACGTTAATACACTTTAGGAGTTTCTTCTGTAGTATCTTTGTGTACAGTTTCAGTGCAATCGAAGAAAGATAAATAGCTCTATAGTTCTCACACATTGCATCTTCTCATTTTTCATGTATTGGAATTATTATATTACTTTTCCATTTCTCCGATATTAGTTTTTCCTTCAATGTTTTTTTTGAATATATCCACCAACCATTCTCTCCCTGTCGGTCCCATGAATTTGATCATCTCTGTTTCTAATTGATTTTCTACACATCCTTTACCTAATTTCAGTGTTTTAATTACTTCCTCCACTTCTTCTACTTTTCTTTCTTCTTCGTTATCATATTCTACTATCTCTTCATTTCCTTCTATCGTGTGTGTCCCATTGGTTACTGTTTTCCGTAAACTTCTCTGCGTAATACTCCCGCCGAATTTAAAGTACTTCCTTGATTTCCGTTTTTAATACTTTGTTTTATCCTTAATGCCCCTGATTTCTTGTCTTGTATTCCGCCTTGATTTCCTAACTACTCCCCAAAAGTATGATAAAATAATTTCAAATTAATTTTAAATAAATAATAAGATTTATACCCTTAGGTTCTGTTGTTCATCTCAAATTGACACAAGCTGGGCAATTTCTCAATGTCAATTAACTGACACTTGCTAATTAATATTTTAGTGAATTAATCAAAAATTGTAATTTATTTAAAAATATCGAAATACCTAAAAATGTGTTTGAAAATATAATTTCGAAATGTTACTTTACCAATAATACGCACATATAATTTAACGAATGAATTAATATCAAATACCTTATAAAATATAATTTGTGTATGTGTGAATATATGTGATCCACCCACTTCTCTCTTCTCTACACCCTCATCACTCCTTTTCCTCCTCCCAAAACTTCCTTTACCTCACTTTCCTAATCACTCCTTCTTAGCACTCTTTTTCTTACTATCCTTTCTTTATTTCTACCCACGAACTTTACTTTTTTCTCACTTTCAAAATTTCCTATGTTTTTTTTTTGTTTCTTTTTCCCGTTACTCTCGCAACCATCCAATATCCCTGTCATCATCACCACGGCAGTCTATTATTACTGTACTGTACTGCGATGTAATTGCATTGTCGAACGGTACACTATACTGCAGGTACGGCCTTCTTGAGCACCCTCTTGATTCTGTGGTAGCAACCTAAGGTCGATGAATTCCACTGGCGTGTCGTTCTTCGTCTGATAGATTCGTGAGATGGTGCGTAAAACTAGTTGAAAACCCTTCTGTTGTGTAGTGTTGTGTGATGTATAATTATTTGTGTTAATTTACAAGTTATGAAAACAATAAAGTATTTTTTGTTTTAGTAACATTATTTATGCCCATTTCTTGTCGCTGGCTGGACTCATATTACCCTTACTCCCTACCACCGGTTGAGTCTTGGATTATATTGGAACCTCTAATGTTAAATTTCAAATAACAATCGTATAGGTGGTAGTCTTGCGCGTATTCAATTAACCCAGGTGATCGACAATTCGATGGTAGCGATTGCTTCCTGGCTCACAGACCTTTACAATAACAATGAAACGACAAGATGCTGACAAATACCATAGCAATAGTTATTAGTATATAGTTCATCTAGATCTGTTCCGAATTGTTGCCAGGTTTTCATCTTTAGAGCTCAGCTATGTTTTTTCTGTCGATATATTCCGTTTTGTACTCTTGAGCTTTTGGATTCAATCTCACTTTACGCCATTGTAGAGTTCATCTGCTGTTTCTATTTTGTCACGGATCATTGTGTTCGTTATTTTACAGTTCAGTGCATTTAACAGTTGAAATCAACGACCTATGGAAGTCAAATTGACTAGATTGCGAAAAAGTCACTGGTCAAGTAGTGGGCGATTTTGAGCTATTTTTGTAGAAAAGTAGTCCTAAATAACACCTTTTTCAATGTGTTCAATTCACATAGCTAGGTACTTTGTCACGTTTAAATTCCTATAATTTGTTTTCATTGATATTATTCCATTTACGGACCTTTGCCGCCGTCTAGTTGGGTTATCCTCGTTGCGCAGATCAATACTAACGATCTGGCTGATATCTATCTCTCAGCGTTCCGCTAATCCTTGTTAGATGACGCGACCTATTTCGATGTAAATTACGATATCGGCGTGAAACTCTTGTTCTGCTGTGGTGTGTTGTGTGATGCATAATTGCTTATGTTAATTTAAAAGTTATAAAAACAATAAAGTATTTTTTTGATTTAGTAACATTTTTTGTGCCCATTTCTTGTCGCTGGCTGGACTCATATTGCAATTATTCCCTACCAAACAGAGACCACCTTTACCGGTTGGGCTTCGGATATTAATGGAATCTCTAATGTTAAATTCCAATAACAATCGTAGAGGTCCTGCGCGTATTCAATTGACCATGTTGATAAACAATTCGATGGTACCGACAGCCTACCTAGCTCACGAACCTGAACGATAACGATGAAACAGCAAGATACTGTTAAAGATCATAGCAACATATACGGGGTCTAATCTTAGTGGTTTTGGTATTACTATTTTACCTTTCGTAAAGATAACGTTATTCAATAATTTGTACATTATTTGTAGTTCAGCGTTAAGAGTATCTTTGTTAGATTTAGGCAAGCCGTTGTTATACCATTCTATTCTTGTGGAACTCACTGAATTACTCTTTGCAGCATCTTATATTTGCCTTAATTTAGCTCTAGAACACGGTATCTGTGTTTCTGCGCAATGTAAAATTTCCTGAAGTGACGGATCGTCGGCTAAATTTTCAGTTATAAGTGTCTGGATAAATATATGTATAATTTTGAACCTGGCACATGTGTTACATGTGGATAATGACGTTTTAGGTGGGGAAGTTGCTAAGGTAGTTCTAATTCGTGCTGTTTCTCTAACGGCACGGAAGGTATACGAAGTCGCAGGAAGCACTACTATTTTAGCAACTGCCAATTTTCACCTAATTTTATTTACATCTTTTATTATTGTTATGAGGGGTTTGTGATTCGTTTCGATTTTTATTTTTCTACTATGTACGAATTGATGGTGTTTCTTAACAGCCTCACATGTTCCTCTTTCTGTGGTGTGTCCAACTTGCCCATAAGCCAAGTAAAGTGTTCAATAGCTTTGTTACTTTACCTCCTAGTCATAAAGGGTAAAGCACCCTCAACTGTTTATCACCGCGGAATGTAACCTGAGACCGGACGCACCAGAAAAATTCTGACCATCCACTGGCGAGTTTCGAACCCTCCACTTCTGATGCTGCCACTATCAGAAACAGGCTCTCTTACCACTTGGCGATCGAACCGTTTCATGCATATAGTTGTTTTTCTGTTGATGCCCACTTTATTTGATTATCGATCAAATATTTTGAAAAGAATTAAATTGTAACAGGCATCCACAACTATAATTTACACAGCGAACAGATGCAGTCCCGACGATGCCTATACCCAATGCCGGCACTGCATCTGCTCGCCGCGCCAAGTGTAACCTAGAACTACATATCAGTTTGTAATGCTACATTACTTCTATTATCAATTATTTAAAAGGTAGGAGCACAGCTTAATCTTAATTTTAACTTACTAAATGCACAATTTTGCTCGTTTCCCCAAATCCACTCAATCTTTTTCTTAAGCAATTCACCTAGGGGAGCAGTGATTGTGTAATATTGTAAAATAAACCTGGCTAAGTAATTTGTCATTCCTAAAAATGTTTCCATTTATGCTACATTTCTAGGAGAATTTGTTTTATTTTACGCTGTACCTGCTTTGAAACCGTTTTTCGAAATTATCATAGCTACACATATTTAATTTGTTTTACTTTGTATTATTAGGATTAAATTATATATTTCTTCGCTCGGTCCATCGCAATATTCATTATCCTATCACGTTCATCAGTGTCATCTCCTGCTACTACTTAATTTCTGTCTTTTATCTATTATTAGTTTTCTTCTTATTGCGCAGAACAGCAAAACGGTTTGGCTTCTGGCATACCACATATTTCTGCTATTATGCTGGACACTCATTGAGCTTACACCTTTGCCCACACATTCTACAAGTTGTAATTAACTTGGTGTGTTTGCTTACTTCCAATGGGTTTTCTTGTAGGGATTTAATTTGCATCTTTCCAATTTCCGCAGGTCTACAACGGTTTATGGATAATATTGTTGCACTAAGTGGACTGTATATTTTTGTGTGATGAATTAAAATAACACTTTGATTTACTTAACTACTTTAATAATGGACTGGTATGTGTGTTTTAATGTCCGTGTCGTGAACGCTGATGTGTGAATACATATTATAGGTGTTTTTACTGCAGCGCATGCGTTAATGCATGGTGTGTATTTGGTTCCATTGTAACATTTGGTGTGTGTCTGGTTGCAATGTAATAGATGATTTGCAATCCTCTGTCGTTAACACCAGCCACTATTCTATCTCCGATTAACCTTTCTTGATCTTCAATTTCGCGTGATTTTTCCAACATTTTGCTTACTTTTTGTATTCTAGAAAGGAATTTGTAGCTTTATCTATATAAATAAATATGTAAATGTTCGTTTGTTGTTGTAATTTCTTCACTAGTGGTATGGCTACGAGCACAATTTCCCCATAAGAAATACATTGGACCCAAAAACATTACTTGATCTGCCATCTTGGATTTCATGATCTGTTCTGCCCCACCAAATAACCGTTCCATTACAACGGGTGGCTGTTCCGTTGCAGTTGAACGGGCATCTGTCGTGGCGGAAACGGCTGGCCGATATATTGGAACAGCCACCCGTGTAATGGAAGGGTTATCTGTTGGAGCAGAACAGATCATGAAATCCAAGATAGCGGTAAAAGTAGTTTTTTGGGGCCCAATGTATTTCTTTTGGGAAAATTGCGCTCATAGCCCTGTGGCCCTACTACTTTCACTGATTGCTTGTTTTTTCTTTTTAATTTTACACACTGAGCCACACGACGCGTGGGCAGAGATAGCTAGTAACATAATATTTTTCCTTGTTAAAATTTTCAAAGTTTTCAAAACTCCCTATCACTTTTCCATATCGTTTTCTTTCATTTTCCTTTAGGGGTAACGTTCTGAAGATATTGCCCCTTCCCAGGCTATATTTAAAAATATCGCTATTTTTGTTTCCTCTTCTTGCCGCTTAAACCTTCTCCATTCAACTGCTCCTCCTCTGAAGTCAATTTTACTAGGCTTATTAAAATTTTGCTTATAATTAACTATGTATTTCAACTTTATTTGTTACTATTTTCTTCTTCTTCGTCTGACATTCAAATGCATATGTAGGTACTTTTGCAACACTTCTATTATAACTCTCTTACAAAAAATCTTACATTTACTTGTCATTCCAACTCCCTACGTTACTATCTATTGTCTGTTCTTGCTGACCTCTTGCGCGACTACCAACATACCGCACACAAACAGTGTAGATTTTAATCAAAAAAAGAACTAATAACTCCTGAACATTATTATATACTCTTCAGCTAGTTAAGTTGAACTTTTGTACAGCAACCAATTAGTCGACACAACATCAATAACGACATAAAGAACTAAAATTAACAGGGGGAAAGGAAATGGTCAATCGGGTCGTGTATCGCTCACCTTGGTCTGGACCGGTCCGCGTACAGTCTCTCTAGATGTTGCAGCCTTAACATGTTGATGGCGCGTTGCACCTTGGGACCCATGCCGGACGAGCTGGTGGGTCCGCTGCGCACACTACCTGCCACCAGCACGCGTTAGCACACTCAATCGCATTTTACATGCTTACAGCGAAAGGCTGCGCACGTTCAAACCACGGCCATACGCTCACCCATTTCCTTTACTTCTATGTAATTTTTGTCGAGTAGTATTGACGTATACCGTGCACACACAATGTACATACATACAAAAATCACGACGAGTGTATGGCGGAACTACAAAGCTCATGCTGCGTAAGACTATCAAATTTAGCAATTTGCAAGCGTTGCGGGGATCACTAAGAACTAGTAACAGGACGGCAATACTCCTTATAATTATTAGTAGCATTACAGAAACAAACGAATATTCAATAAGATATATTTTCTATTCGGTGGCTATGTCAACCTCATTTTGAGTCATACTTGGAAACGCTTTTCAACATAAAAATTAATTCGATAAACGTAATTTATAAAACTATTTATAAATAACTCAGATTGTATAAAGTTTAGATCGTATTTGAATGATTTATTCAATAAAAGCAAATATAAGCTAGACCGTTCTTTGTTCCTCCCAATACGCCACATATTCCCAGGGAGCAATCTTAAAAATGTCAGCGAATTTTATACCAATCTCGATTGTAAATGCTTTGGCTTTTTTTTAAACGCACACACGCGTATAATATCAAAGTTTTGTTGAATTAAATTTTGAAATATAGATGAGATTCCTTACACGTGGGCACCAGAATTCCGATATAACAAGAGAATAAATGTCAGTAAACAAGATGAAGACAAAAATAAATTTGGAAGGAGGGACATAATATTCCCACTAAGATTAATGTGTTTAGATATATAAAATCAAAAACGAAATAACGAATATATATGTTATATGCAGGTCCAATAAATAAAGATATGGTTGTAAGGTGGAAAAGTAGGATTAATATTTTACCGTAAAGTAAGCTTTATTACGCTGGCATAAACTGGAGCCTGCAACTAGATTACGTCGGTCGATAATATCCTGAATATTTAAATTTTTCATATTTTCCAACGGGAATTGTATCGTAAACTATGTGAGTGCATAAACGTAAATTAAGTTATATTAGAATATATTAAACACGGGTCATTTTCTTCTCTCGGTAATATCATCTACAATAAACTTATCCAAAAAGCTTACCAATTCAATAGATACTTTTGTCAATGAGGAAATCAAGTTCGAACATTGGTATTGTCTGAAATGTCAAAATGAGCTACGTAAATACAAACTACTTCTGAGTAAATAAACACAGAACATTTACAATTGTAACGAAATTGATAACAGGGCACCATTTAATTGAAAAACGTACAAACGTTGATCGAGAGCAGATACAGTAGATTTTAGATGGGAAAATAAGAAAGCGCTGCCTTAAAAGCGTATCGAAACAACAGGGGCCTCTCAAGAGATGTTACCTACTGCACTTCGTTTGCCTATTAGAAAACATTAATCGAGATTCTCAAATCTTGATTTATGATTATCGCATGCGAATCTAGCCAAATGTCGAATGAAATGTTCACGGTTGTATTCTTGAACGTGGAGTTCTACAATTTTTTGTAGAGATTTCATCATGTGGGTAATACCGTTCAATAAACAAAATCGCTATTTGTTTACACTTGCTGGCGTAAAAGTCGGCCACATTTAGGTAATTTGCTTTTGTTTCGAAACTTTATGGCTACCTCTGGCTTTAAATAAAATGGCAAATTTCGTGTAGTGTTACAGCAATAGAGAATTTAATAAATCATAAACAGCTGCACAAAAGAGGAGAAGACACTGCATTCGGCATGACGCGTTTATATTAAGAGATAGATTATTTATAAAATTTAAGTGATTGTTACACATTTTCGTTGAATATCCGGTAAATCCGGGTTAGAGGGCAATACGGTACAAATGACCATACCTAGAAATTTCTGTCTGTATTGTTGGTAACTCGTGTTGAAGCAGCAGTCAACTGACTTAGTTGAAAATCGGTTATGAGGTGAGTAAACTAATTTTGTTTTAAATTACATCCACTACGACGTTGTAAGATCCAACAACCAGTTTTCAATCGAAACTAGAATATTACTATAGCCATCTCTCCCAGCCAATCGGGACATATGGCCATTTTTTTTTATGGCCATATCAGTTTTGTGATATTGTCAGCACATAACCAAACATATTATTTTATTCGCAGATGCCAAATAAATACATAAGAAAAGCTGTAAATGTTGCTAATGGAAACTGTTCTGGCTACGACTGTCTTAGCTTGTTTTGAAACTAGTGCAAAAACAATGAACGGAAAAGAAGTAGAAGATTATTTTGCTTCGTTGGAAACAACAATGGAAGAAAACTGTCTATTGACACACCGGCAAACAATTTTAATATTAATGAAACTGGTCTCCAGTTAAACAATAGACCAGACAAGGTACTCGCAAAAATGGCTCCAAAACTGTTTCTACGATAACGTCTACAGAGAGAGGAAAAACTGCCGCAGTAGTTGTTTGTTGTAATGCCGAAGACTTTTTACCACCTGTTGTGATAGTGAAAGGAAAAAATAAAAAAACTGTAGGAAAATGGCTTACTACCTGGTTCTATATTGCTTATGGCACAAAAATCCGCCTATATCAACGCGGCTATTTTTCTTCAATGGATGCGTGACCATTTTGTCGCTAGAAAACCACTAGGAAAAGTCCTATTAATACTTGTCGCAGATGCCTCCAACGTCAATTCTGTCGAAATGTTAGAATTTGCAGAGTAAAATGGAATCATCATATTATGTTTATATCACATACAATCTGCAGCCTTTAGACAGAAGCTTTTTTAAATCTTTGAAGACAAATTTTTATGAATCTTGTCGTCTATGGTTCAGAAATCATGCTGGACGGTGCATCACCAGATATCAGTTCGGTGAGCTACTGAATGCAAGTTGGGGTAAGGCTGCTACAACACAAAATGGTTCAGGTAGAAATCTCGTTACTCTAAAGCCTTAGAGTAAAGTAATATTGTAATTTTCGAATTAGCCACATCATTCTTACCATCCTGTGTCTTGTTCATCTTGTCATTATTTGTTGTGTTTATTTGTTTTAGTTTATGGTATCTGTTCAATACTTCGGTAATTATTCTATTTCTTATGATCAGCTTAATATTTAATCATCATTTATTCATGCATAAGATCATACTATATGTCGGGGACATCAAAGATTATAGAGGTAAAGATAGGAAACATAGCGAGCTTGTCGATTCTAGCGCGATCTATGGTCTCATCTGTTAGGTAAAGAATCTTAATGACGGCCCCATTGCCTCCTTAATGCAATACAGGCTTTCGGTCTAACCGGCCTTACGTATCTTTAGTTCAACGCATGAGTTTCGTTTTTTCATAGAGAGCACTACTTTGCGGTGCTTTTTGTATGTGACCAGTAAAACGCGTTAGTATTGTTTAAATTCCGTTCAAATGGTTTTATATGAAAAGCTGGAGCTACTGTACCCCCATTTTATGGCATTTTAGAATCACAGGAAAATTGCTGGCGCACTGGGCCAGATAGACTGCAAGTGTATTATTTACATAGAAGGCCGTGATGGCGGCGATGTGAATCTGTCACCTCAGTGATTAATTGACAGCCATATAAAAAGCTGAAGTATTTTGGCAGATTTTGCTGTTTAAGGATGGGCCGAGGTGGTGTTACAATAATAAGTTTAATAATCTGAATCTGAATGTCGTCTTCTTAACCAAGAGATCCTATGTTGTAAGTCAAATTTCGTACAACCGGATATAGGTACCGAATTGATACCTACTTATTGTTGCTGGATTTTTAAAAGTTGCTGAAGCATAACGCAATTTCCATAATTTACTAAAGAGCAAGTCGTTCACAGTTTACAGCAAGTATCGAAAGTATTTTCTAAATATACAATTATGTATAAATGATAGATATCTATTAATGAAACAAGCTACTACAACAAATTTCTTATTAAGTTCAACATCTACGTGAATAACATATACTAACACTAATAGCATTGGCATTAAAATACCAATTTTCAAATTTGCCGCGTTATATTAAGGCAACTAACGAATTCGACTTGTACGCCGCATACGGCTCACATGTTAACTACTAAAGCTAAAGCTGGTCACCTTTTTACATGGCTTGCTTAGAGACGTTTTCTATTTTTACATCTATAATCTCTGAGGAATGTTACATCTGTTGACAAGTGACAAATATTAAAACACAAAATTTCCCCAAGATAATCCTTTATTGACTATCCTAATTGACTATACGTAGAAATGAATAAATTCCATCTGATTAAACGATGTTCTTTTGTTTTATTTTATGTAAGTTATTCAAATAGTTAATTACATTGACTTACTAAGTAGACAGTGTTACACAGAATTATTGAGTCTTTCTTTAAATAATTTTAAATATCTTACATTTAATCGCATTATTCGGAAAAAATATATTAAAAATTATAAAAATCTCAAAAAAAAAATACAAATTATTTTCAACATTCAATTCCGAACTTATGTATGTCATACGACTATTAACAGTAACAGTAATAATAAGTTATACAACGAAGCAAATTTTCCACACTCACTACAAGGGTACTTTTAACTAATAACTTAATGTCAGCTATTACGTTCAATAAACGAATTCTATTACCCAAACTTCGATAATTACCCATTTAAGTGAAAAAAAAAATCGTAAAATTTGAATTCGCCTCTGTTACCTAAGGTATGCGTGTGAATTGGCCGATAGATGGTGCTAGAAACAACCGATTAACAGTTACAGAAACGAGACGAATTAACTATAGTCTATTCGCACATTGGAGGACAGTACAGAGCGTATAGAAATACCGAATAGCGTATCCACGTCTTGTCGTTGTCCATACATAAATAAAATATCATAACCATATGTAATGTTTAAAAATATAATAAACCAGATTTTGTTATAACAGTTTACTAAAATAGATAGAGTTATCATAACGAAATTTTGTACGATAATGTTTCTGATGGTGATATACAGATTTCACACCCAGTATTCACATGGCCATAAAACTGTTAACATACATATGTAATATGCCTGATATGTTATAAGACGTTTTGAATGAATAAATTATTACTCAATATTAATCCATTGGATTGTGTTGTTGCGCTAATGTAAGTGAACTGTATGTTTTTGGTGATAAATTAAAAACGCTTTCATTCACTACATTACTAATAACGTTCATGTCTGTATCGTGGATGTATCATGCATGTGAATGCATGATCTGTATTTGGTTGCAGTGTAACAGATTGTAAGAAATTATTCAAAGAAGTAAAACGTAATATGTATACGTTAAATACAGAGAATCACAATGGCAATGACTAATGCTAAACAAGATACAAAGTGAGAGATTATGTAGCTAATTTGACTTTGTTGATTCAAATTGTTTGATAATATTAAACAAGGTGCAGTAGTAAAGGAGATAGTTATATATGTATATAGTAATTCTGCAGTCAAAAAGTCATATAAACACAGTCCCATAACAGCATGTACTACTGTCTTTAAGTTGCGAACGGACTATACGCATGTACAACTACTTTGCTGCTATGTACATATTTAATTAGGAAATATCCATCTGGAAAATACGATTTCAAATTAAATTTGTCTCATTCGTTAAATAGATAAACCATGGGTTGTCTACGATAGTTAAGTACACATATTAAATCTATTTTTGCAGGAAATTCCCAAACATTACATGCAATAAATAGGTACATCAATTTACTTTTATTATGCGTTTTATTGGGTAAAAACATACACGTGAGATGATATGATTACATATGTTATCAAAACACAAGTTATCATCCGTAATTGCAATCTCCTTAACTGCCATTGGCACTGCGTCATATTAA
Source organism: Osmoderma eremita (assembly GCA_031763485.1). Taxonomy (NCBI): domain Eukaryota; kingdom Metazoa; phylum Arthropoda; class Insecta; order Coleoptera; family Scarabaeidae; genus Osmoderma; species Osmoderma eremita. The sequence goes on along the minus strand of JARFOC010000689.1, from coordinate 204,158 downwards.
TTAATGGAATTGATGCGTGATTATTTGCAGAATGTCCAAGGATTTCCAGAGGGTCTTATACGGAAAGGGAAAAAAACACTTAAACGAACCGAAATCTCTGCCCTATATAGTATTGTAGGTTAGGAATTTAAAAACTTACCCGTCAATAGTAGATAGTAGAAAAATTGATGAATACATCAAGTTGACCAGGCTGTGCATGTTGCAAAACTATTTTCAGAAAGAAATAAGTTCTACGAACAACAGCAGGACACAGCAATGTGCAAGAAGTCGAACTTAAAAAAACTTCCAAATATGTTCCGAGTGTTTGGGTCAGATATGCACATGATATTTTCGCCATATTTGATACAAATTCTTGTTGGAGTTGGATCAATTCTTAGAGGACATTAACTCAAAATTCAAAACCATAAAATTCACATTAGAAAAAGAAAATAATAATGAACTCCCATTTTTAGACACCTTAGTAATTAGAAATAAGGATAGGTTAGAAATCGACATTTACCGGAAGAAAACCAATGTAAACAGATTTATAACAGCTGATTCAAATCATTGTTTTCAACACAAAATAGCTAGTTTAATTTTCTAGTTCATCGTTTGTTAAGTTTTCCACCGACAAAGGACAGAGATATAGAGTTAAATTACATCAAACAAATCGCTAAGTACAATGGTTTTCCGACGGATTTAATAAACAATCTCGTGAAAAGACATAAATACAAACCGTTGACTAAAAACTGGACAACTCCGACACCTCAAAGCTACCAAGGCAGTCAATTTGTGAAACTACCATTTCATAAATCATCCAAAAAACTTTTTTCAAAGACCATAATTTACATATTGCATACAAAACAAATAATTCTTTAAAGAACCTTTTAAGAAATGCCAAAGATAAAATTAAGGTACATCAGAAATCAGCAATTTATGAAATAGATTGTAAAGAATGTATTCCATACTAAGCCTTTAATGAATTAATTATAGAACATAATAACTCATCCACATGCAGTAAGATTGAAAATGAATACTTTTAACCCATAATTTAAAAATTATTGTTCAGAGTATACTCACATAGTATTATGCACTATGATGTAGATGTCTCGAATTACTCATAATTTCAAATACTTGCTCCCTGGCAAGAACTGATTAAGCTGTTCTAGAGCGGTTCTGAATTCGGTCCGAACGGTGAATTTGAAATTCTAGAATATCGAACAGTGAAAATTTCATTGCGCAAACTCATCACTCAGTACCGTTCTGAACTGTACGTCCGAACAAACCTATAAATAAAGTGAATTTTGTCATATTTAAAGTAATGCTAATTCAGTTTTTCTTCAAATAAAGGTTATACATAACTGCATGTATAAATGAATGTCCACCACATAATTTGCATATAAGGAAATTAAAGGAATCTGTACGACTATAAATGACAGTTGAGTTTAGTTAATTAACATTTTCTACGGACCATTATTAGAACCTGAGATCATATATATTACATGGATGCAGCTATATCTCCCAAGTGTGTTTCCAACATATCATTGACGTTAAAAACTGGCTGCATTTCTGTCTAACATACGGTTATTGCTGCCTTTTATTTTCAAAGCGGCTTGCATATTTTCATAAGAATACTGACAAATTAAAAAATTTCTGATATTTATCGTTTAATAAAACAAGAAGAAAGTTTAAAGTCACTGCGAGAATTAGAATACAGGATGTTATTGAAACACGTGGTTTGTACATATCTGTGCCGCGTGAAGTGTTTTTGTTAAGGGTCAACAAGTTATAATTACTGTTTAAATTATATAATTATAATTATAATTATATAATTATTATATATTATATATTATATAATTATATATAATTAATGTTTATAATTAATTATAAACACGTGTCTTCCCGAATCAATTAATACTTGTGCGGGAGGAGTAATCCGAACAGTGTGTTATCGTGCTGCCCCACAGTCCTTGCTATCTTTACTTATAATTACTAGTTTTTTACTTTCTCATCTTTTGCATATGATCTGTCATGTTAACACGATTTTTAATTTTATATCCAAACTGAAAAGTAATATTTGTAGTTCTGTTTTTATGTTAATTTGTTTGTTACTGTACGTATGTTCCCACTTACATACACGGAGTTAAGTCATTATTGAAGATAGGGCAAAGAGAGTTAGGTTCATTAAAAACTTTTAAAAAAACGTAAGTAATGTGGTTATTTCTCCATGTTACAACCAATGGCATAGCACACGTTGTGCAACAGAAGCAATAAAATAACATTTGATAGAAGACATGCAAATTGGCCGATATTTATTGTATAAAAGGTATGGTCAATTAAGCATCTGAAGATATATTTAAATTCCTGCTTCTTTTAATTTGTTTATATAAAACATAAATAACGATAAAACACAATTCTCGCACAACATAGGAGAGATAAATAGCTGGCTCATAGACGTTTTATAGACAACAGCTGACATTGATAGCAACGACAATCAGTCAAATCAATTGTGAAATCGCATACGTTGCATAATAGATCGCACGGACTGCACAAGCGTTTCCGTTTCCGGCTACACGCGTGGTCAGATAAGGGATAGCTACATGTAACGTTCATAAGCAAGAAAGTAATAGCTCGAAAATCGTGGGTTGTACATGTTGGAAACAGTAACGTACATAGTCTTGTATGGTGATAGCGGTATCCATGTAATATATATGATCTAACATTACAACTGCGTTAATAGATGTATCATATAATATCTAATACCAAGCATATTAAAGACTCAACCTGTATCTCAATATCGAGGCAAATCGCAAGAGAGAAAATTGTATATCCCGAAATTTACCATTGGCAAAGGCATAAAATAAATAGTTTTTATCATTGAGCTGATGCTAGTGATCACCAAAGAACACCAATCGGCGATTCATTACCGTTCAATTCTGAAAAATATGCGCTCCGAACATATTTTACTATTCAATTCTACACTTGGGGCAACAGCAATACTTTGTTAAGTTATCGTCAGACATCGCAACTTCCCCACCTAAATGTGTTTCGCGTCTACCTTTTGAATTTTATAAACGGTATCGTCCCGAGAATGTAAATATGGATCGGCACGTGTTGATCACGCTCGCTCTATTTGTCAAAAAAGTACATACATATGTGCCTACATGAGAAATATGTAAAGTCAATTCGCCATTTAGAAAACAGCACAGAACTTATGGGAATGCCCTACAGCGCTGCCACATTTTTGGGGTAAATGCGTGAATAAGATATGGTCACAAAACAAAATCTAAAACACAATGGGGCTTGCAATCATACTGTAATGTTTAAATAATTTACTGTGAATATTACAACTGTTAGCGAAAAAATTTATTCTCAGAAACAATTAAAAGTCGAATTGAAAATGTAGTCACGGTACTATTAAATTAAATGTGAGATGTAAATGCGACTCATTATTAATAAACGTATCACACTGATGAGATTAAGGAAAATCTAAACATATTCAATTTTTAAACGTCGCGCCATGTTTCATAAACACGGGTCAGTTGTATTTCCACGATTGGTCGTGGTCCCCCTAGAGGGCGCTGTAATGCAATATCGTGAAGTTGCGTGTTTTCTACGAAATATACAGAGCTCGCGTGTCTCTTTAGTTGTTGTTCAGTGAGTTACCCTAAAACCGTTCTGACAAAAAATTACGCAAATCGAATTGCTTTTGAAACAACGTCTATTTCTTTCATACGAACAAAAAATTGACCAGTTTCAAAAAGTTAATTTCCTTATATGTATTTAAGTAGATAATCCTAATTGAACGTCATTGGAAATTTAAATAATTTAATTTGTGTGGGTTATACATTCTTATGCAACCAACTCTGCGGCCAGGAGAATTTGCGACATAATGTAAACGAAATTTAAATACTATATATACAAGGATACTACCAACTAGAGCGAATCCTCGCATAAACTTTTTTAAATAACAATTAAACTTGTTTGTATGTCTAAGGAAAGCGTTTCTTCAAGAGAAAGCACAGATATATAAATATCGGTTAATGATGACAATGATTTTTTCTTAAAGAATCTACACACATTGTTGTTTTACTCATTTTTTTCAATTAACTATCAATTCTGTATAGACAAAACATATAAGATAAAGTTCTTCCGGGTTTGGAGCGTATTGAGGATAGAGGATCTTGCCGGTTCCCCCACAATCACAAGGGGCTTCTTCAGTAAAGAAGATCATTACAAATTAGTAGTTAGTAGGAGATAGTTAGATAGAAGCTTATCCTATACTGACTCTGGCCCTGGAAGCATTCGTTTTCATTTTAGGAGCTAAAATTTAAAGTTGCGTTACCAAAGATGACCATATAAATCTTAAAAAATAACATTTTTGAAGTACCTAATAGAGCGTAATCATGAATTTTATTAATTAAGGAATTGGAATTCAAATTTGATCTGAGTTCTTAGTAATTTGATTGAATGTGACTGCGGTGCTATGATTTCTTAACGCGAAGAAAGAATCTCGTATACTCTGAATTATAACAAAATAATACAGAACAATATGTATTGATATTTAACAATCTATATTTGTATGTTTTGTACATTGTACTGTTGGGACTCATGATTTTCGATTTAAATTCACGAATAAATTCAAACAAATCATGGTAAATATATACGTATATTTCTAGGGACTTAAATATTAAAATATTTTTTATTCGCCTCTCATAGATGCTGTAGAAAATTTAACGTTGGGAAAGAAAAATAAGAAAAGATACCTAGTTCATTAAAAAAATTTGAATAAGCTAATAAGTTATTTATTAAACTTTGTAAGATATTTTAAAATGTGAAATAAACTCCTTTTTTTGTAAATTTCCTATAAAGAAAAGTCTCATTATTATTCATAAAATCCTAGTTAGCCTGCCTAGGCAACTCATTTTCCGTGGGAATTATATTATTATTTAGGGCACCATCTAATTTTAGATTTGTATAATTATTCTTCCACTCATCCGTCGTCTTCGGCTTACGTATGTAGATTTGGTGAGAATAAAGTTAATCTGAAGAGTCATCGTCTTGTTTGTAATTACGTTTCGGAATAGTTTCCAGCGGAATAATGTTGTGGGAAATGAAAAGTGGCGCGTAATTACAATCGTCGTAACATATGAATTACTATAACTGTCAATTAATTATTTGCGTTTGATATTTCAGTTTCTGGCTAACGACTTTATGTGAATTTTCCCTTAATTTTTAAGTAGGTTGGGATGCGTCAATTCTATGCAATATAACAAGTGCGTACGTTTTGATATCAATACCTCATCAAATTTAATTACTGCTAATAAACTCGATGATGTTTAGAGGTTTTAATGTCCAACTGGAATTTATATTATATTATAGAGAAAAGTAAGTAAAATATGTGTTTATTTACAAATATGAAGTATTGCCTAAAAAACCCCGTCATATGCTTGTCCCGAGCCAGGGTGAAAACGGAGGAGGGGGAAGAGTATCAACCTCGTTAAAAAAACAGGTCTCATCTGACTCAGATGAGAATAATCTGTCAGAGATAAGGAAGGATAGAGAAGGGCGACTCCTTTAATCTTAAAGAGGATCGAATCTCCAGCGACACCTATCGGAATGTCCTGGAAACATCAGTGAATCATCGATAAATGATGACAGAAATCTGCAATTCTTCCAGAGCAGCTTTTAGGCGGGAATTTGAATCTTGTTTTATGTAATTATGAAATTTTAACTCAACTAAAATAAAGAAGGTTAAACCCTCAAAAATTACTAAAATCGCTAGTCTTGCATTAGTAATAATCAATAAATACATCAACGTTCACATACATTGACTAGTGATTTTATCAATGTTTGTGAGTTAAACTTCCTTTATCTTTGTTATGTTTAAAATTCATAGATTAATTATATAATATCCAAATGATGTATTTGTATATGATAATTAAACGAAGATTTATAAATATACACGTTTATTCTAACAAAAATATTAGAAAAGTACAAAACAAAAAAAGAATCCCTTTAAATAAATAATAATTCATAAAATAATAAGGCGTTAATGCGTTTTTACAAAGATAAATATGTACATATATACATACATATACATACATATACATACATATATAAACCTTGGAGCTGTTTTATCATTGCACCTTGGAACACAACACGTTCTTAATACCATATCCATTATTGTTTAAAATAATTTAAGCAGGAGAATGGAGTCGAAAATCTTAAGAAAAATGGAGACAATTACGAAATAAACACTACAAATGGCGTTCGAAACAGAGATAAGGAAACAGACAGAGAGCAGCACGCAGGTAGAGAGGCACATAGTGACTGACTCGCCATCTAGGGGAATGTCTTGTAAGCTCTTTTGAAGCCAAAACTTAGGGAAGAGTAACCACCCCATGTAATCTGTTATAGAATCTCTGCCTAGAGTTACAGGCACCCTAATCCAGCGGTGTTACGCGACCCGTGCCGAAGAACGGAAAGTACCGGAGGTAAAAGGTGTGGCGAACGGAGCCACCGAGATACCGCGCGCCCTCTTAGAGTATTCAGCCTTATGCCTGTGCAGAAGGGCTCCGCATTCATGGACGTTCTCTTCTACTGCGACTCTGGAACAATATATAACTGTCTAGGAGGCTATGACCAAACAAGACAGTTATATCACGAAACCAGCACCGGGTTTTAAAAACCTAGGAGGTTTACTTTCAAGGCTCCTAGAAAACTTGATGTCACCCAAGATAAGAGTGATTAAGGCGATCCTCCAGCATGGAAAGGCAGTCTCGGCAGTCCAAACCATGGGAAAGGAGGATTTCGACCTTGCCCTTATTCAAGAACCCTGGGTAAATAAGGACAAGGCAATAGATATAGGTGGTATCGGTTGTTAACCGGCTTACAGTACAACCTCCAAAACACCCAGAACATGTATATTGGTTAAAAATCGCCTAAAAGTACCGCCATTAACAAATTTTTGCAGCAGAGACTTGGTCGCAGTCAAAATAAGGTCAGGAGACAAGAATATGTCGAGGGACTTGAGCAACTACAGTTAAGGCAACATAAAAAAGAGAACGTTGCATTCCATTTCAAAAGAAGGAAAGTGTCCTAACGAATCAGTAGTGTTATGGCAAAATATGTTATCTCCCATTTTTGTGATTTTACAGGAGAAGCAAAAACAGTTTTGTGTTTATAATGGTGGATATAGGTGTGTTAACCTACATTCATGTTTGTATCATTGCTATAGCAATTTAGACTACAAAGTGTTGACAACTAAATCCTTTCTGTGCGGTCATTTAATGCCAAGAAAACCGTTTTTAAAAAAAAAACAGATAGCATGTTTTACCATAACACTACTGGAGTGTTTATAAGTACATTACAAAATTACTGTTCTCCCGTACGAAGTAAATACGAACTAGCGACCGCTTTGATCTTATCCATCGAAAATCAAAACAGAAACTCGTTACATGCGTAGGCTATACCCCCATCTAATCCAAACTAATGCTGTTTATATATAATTTGTGTGATGTGAAGTGTTAAACTGTTGTTAATGCAAGGGAAATTACAATCCAAGACACACGCAAAGGGAGTCCCACACACGTGATACACGTACGTGTTTGGTTGTTACAGTTGGGGTAATGTTAATATTTTCATCTTAATAAGTGTTACGTATAGTGCTGCACAAGTTAAGGAAGCTATTTAGTCATTAATTTGGTTTGACTTTGCTTATACTTCCATGTAAAAATTGGAAATTAAATGTGAGACTCGTTTGGTTTTGTGAACCTGCATTAGCAAAGCCGGCATCTGTGCTTCTTTACATATTTTCAAACACTTTTATTAATGGCTGTTGAATAATTTTACAAACAAGTAGCCAAATGGCATCTAACGTATATAACCGATTCCAATAAATGTTCGTTTTTAAATATCCAAATAAAAAGTTTCAAGAGCCTGAACTGATTAAAAAATTCCATTAATATCCCTATAATGATCAGCTGTAACAGTTTCTAGGAAAATAAACAGGACTTAAACATGGATTATTGTACAGAGTGGAGAACGAAAGATATTTATTCGAGGTACCAGATCGCATGAGAAAAGGTATCATTACTCAATACCACGACATGTCGGGACATTTTCCACGGAAAAGGCAATACGCAAAATCAAGGAATTTTACTGGTTCAAGAACATGAAACGTTACGTGAACATTCATATATGTGCATACTATATAAAGCATCCAGGACATTTAAACCCTATGGCGCCCGACGTAAACGATTTGAGGTAATCCATAACGTGATCGATATGGATTACCATGGTCCATTTCTCACTGGCACTGGACTTTACATGATATTTGAAGCTATACGCTGTAAAGGGATCAAGGGCTAGAGAGACGGTAACTTGTAGGCCTTTTGAATGATTACATGGTTATAAACCGTGATTTCAAGATGGAATATTACGTGTTGTGGAAGAACACCCAAATCGGTGTAAAGACCTTGAACAGGTGCAAGATGAGATTAAGGCTAATATCCAGATGTACCGACAACAATATAAAAAGCAGTGTGATAAACGTCATTGCATGGCAGCTATCTTTGACCTGGGTAAAATTGTCTTTATGAGAACAACTAGTAGCAGCTCTAGGCGACCGACAAAAACAGATCTTAAGGATTGAGGCCCTTTAGTTGTAACACAGCCTTTACCTTTGGACCCTTACAAAGTATCCAGTTTGGTACCTAATAGTCTCCGCAAATACTACCGCACACGTAATCCAATTGTAAGGATGCAAATATGTAAAGGAGCGTAAAGAGAAAGACGAAGATTATTACAATGAAAGCATTTTGTAAGGATGAACCTTACAAAATTATTAGTTGAATGACCGAAAGCGTTTTATAATATACACAGTTGTAAATTTCACATCTGCTAATAGGAACGAAACATATGTATAAAAAAACCGTCGTAGTTGCCAATGCAATATATGTACGTAGTGGGGACTCGTGCCTTCGCTGGATACATACACAAGCGACCGGGCAGCGCTGATCGCAGATCGCAATAATCTGACACGCGTACATTTATGATGTTTAACCGACGAGAGCGCACTACTGACTGCGGTATTACGTTTTGTCGGTACTTTCAACAACTGCCCGTATTACCGAACGGGCCACCCGTACGATTTGGCAACACTCTGGCAATAATACATTGAAATCGGCATCTAAAACTAAAATTTTCTACACGTGTATATGTAATATGTGAACTTCGCGACAACTTTCTTGTTTTAATATCACGCAACACGCATGCCCTCATAGCAAATTTCATAGCATGGTATCAAACTTGGCAAATAAAAAAAACTGTAAACCAAAAAAACTATATTATATTGTAATATACAGAGTGACGCATTAGTGTGGCAAAACTCGATATATCCGTTATCGTATACAATATCAAAAAAAGTTATTTACGAAAATTGTAGACAGTCTTAAACCTAACATTTTAAAATTATTTTCATATATACAGACTGTCCATATCACTAGGGTGAACCAAACAAACGTTTTCTTAAATTGAGCACCCTATATATTATTTCAGATTTAGATTAAGCTCTTGCCTTACATCCCCAATATACAAATTCATTGCATTATAAAGCTTGTTTCAGGAGTTATGGCCAATTATATATGCAAATCACTGTGAGCTTGAGGTCTTATATACTGGAAATTTTTCTTTTACAAACATAGAGTTTTGATATTAATCCACTTTTGTAGCAAAGGGACATTTTTTCAAAATTGTCAAAACTGAATACAGGGCCAGTCAAAATTCAAATACATTAATTTCTTAATTATTGTAAATGGATAACCCTGCATTTTATATCAAAAAAAAAAGTTTAGTTACTTTCATTTTTAATTTTAATACAACTACAAAATACAAACATTTATAACATACACTAATTTTAAGTTAAAAAATACCCCTTACCACCTTGTTGAGTAAAGAACTCTGAATACGCATTTCGGCAACTAAGTTGCCATCCTCAGCAGAAAACCACAAAGGAAAAAATATAATGTCACGCGTAGCACTCCGAGAACAATCCACTATCACACATTGTTTGATAGTGGCGTTCTACTATATATATTATATTTCCATTGATGTTTTTCACCAGGTACATGTAATTTTCCACTTGCTCTATATTGTTCTAATTGTGAGGATGTGATCTTGTATACTATGCCCTGACCTGAAGCCACTCTGGGTCCCATGTAGTTTCTCTTCTACAGCATTTCTTAGTCTCGCCCCCAGAATCATCTCGTATATCTTACTTGCCGCACAAATTAGTGATATGCCGCCGTAATTCGAACACTTCTTCCTGCCTCCCTTCTTATAGACTGGAACAATTATTGTGGTTTTCCATTCTTCGGGTACTTCTTGGGTTTTCCATCCTTGTTCTATAATACTGTGCAATATTTTATTTCCTTCTTTCCACATATATTTTAGAAGTTCAGGTTTTATATTGTCATCGCCTGCTGCATTCCCATTTCTAACTTCCATATATTTTTTCCGACCTCCTCAATATCTATATTTTTATTATATTTTCCCGTGTCTACATCTGCATTTTCCCTTGCATTTTCGATTTTTCCTGTATTATCTTGTATTTCCGTTCCCTCCAATATATCTTGAAAATTATAAATTATATTCTGCGTTCCTGTCAATATTACTCCGTCCTTGCTTTTTATTTGTTTGGCGTTATATTCATTGCCCTTATTCCTTAAATTCTTTAATACCTTATAAAACAATTTCTTGTTAGTTTTTCTATTATCTTCCATTTTGAACCCGAGCGCCTCCCATGTTTGAGTTTTTGCTATTTTGACCTTGTCTTTAACCTTCTTCCTAATATTTTTATACTTCCCTTCTTTACTGGTTCTCTTCATCAAGTATCTTCTCCATCCGATCTTCTTTGTTTTAATAATATCTTTCATTTGTTGGTTCCACTAGCTAGTTCTTCTCTTTGCTCCTCTTTTCGTTGAAATACCGCATGCTATTGTAGCAGATTTTACTATAATATCCTTGAAGGTCCTCTATTTCTCTTCCAATATCATCCATGGTAATTTATTTTCCATCTGCGCTTCCGTTTCCATAAGTTTAACATATTGTTCCCTTCTCTCCCTCTCTTGCAGTTTATATGCCCTAATGGTCTTTTCGGTATCATTTCTTGCATTCTTGCCCTCTTTCAATCCTTTATCGCAAAATTTGACTGACGCTGCCACTAGATAGTGATCTGTCGCTAACTCGGCACTTCGATATACCCCCACGTCTCTTATAATTCTCCTGTTTGATCTTTCAGTAATGATGTAGTCAATTATAGATTTTTCGTTTCTTCCTGGTTCTTCTCTGGTGTATTTGTGACAATCTTTGTTTGAAAAAAGAATTTTGTATAACTAAGTCATTTTGAATGCAACACTCTATTAATCTGATTCCATTTCTATTTTTAACATGTTCTCCATATCTTCCCGTTGCTCCTTGTGTATCTTTCGTACCGCACCCAACCCTAGCTTTGAAGTCTCCCATAATAAATGCAGGACTTCGAACTTCGTCACACGTTCCCTGTAAATCAGTACAGAACTGATCCTTTACTTAAGCTGTGTCATTTTCTCCTGGTCCGTAAACTACAATTATCTCTGTACTTCCTCTTATTATTTCAGTCCTTACTTTAATTTTCACAATTCTTTGATTAATAGCTTTCCATTCTACTGGTTTTTCCATATAATTTGGGCTTAAGACACATCCTACTCCTGATTCTGCTCTATCTTCATGTTACACTCCACTGTACATTATTCCATAACCATCTATAGTCATTTCTCCCTTGCCTTCCTTTTTCGCTTGTGTTATAGCCCAGTATTTCTAAATTAGCTTTCTTGCATTCCTCTATCAGCTCATACTCTTTCCCTTTAATGCTTCGTACATTCCATGTTCCTATTCAACACCATTTGCTTTGTCTCATTTCATGCTCTAATCCACCATAACCATGTTTTCCTGGCGATCTCCCAGGTTTTTTGAAATTATTAACTTATTATGAGATTTGTCCCAAAAGTGTCGCTGCCCGTCAATAATCAACTTCTGAAATCCTATTTTTACCGCCTTTCCAGCTTCCCTTAACCACTTCGTAATTTTTCTTAATTCAAATTGTATTCCTCTCCCTTCCTTGTTCATATAGTTATCAATATAGATATTTTTTCCTCTCAAATTACACTTATTCGCCATGATCTTCTGTTTATCTTCGCTACTGCTCAATTTTACCAAAATAATTTTGTTTTTACCTTTGGTGTTCAGTCAAGAAGCTTCCTTTATTTTAGGTTTTATCTTTAGGTTTGTTTCAATCATATTCTTGACGTCTCGAAGCATTGTTGTGTCATTGGTTGCCAATCCCTTTATGATGATGTTATTCTTTCTACTTTGTTGTTCTTGTTGCCAAATTTTCTTGTCGATTGTGTTATTTCTTTCATCTGCCTTTCTTTCCATTTCATTCTTTCTTGTCTCCATTACACTAATTTTCTGTTTTAATACTTGATTTTCTTCCATGCCTGTTTTTGCTGCATCGTATAAATCCTCAGTCCTTCTTTTTTTTCTTTAAGGTTTTTCATTACATTTCCTACCATATCAATCTGAAGTTTGCGTTCCCGCTGTTTAAAAATTTCACCTTGTGCCTGACCTGTGCAACTGAGTTTCTTAAAAGTGTTATCCTTACTACAAAACACCGCCGCACCGCACAAATAGCGAGTTCCCGGTCGACCCGTTGAAAAGCTAACCTCTATCGGCTCGTTGCTTGTTACCATGAATATATTTATTTCTAACGATCTTATGTTTAATCATACCTTATTATTTACTTCTATTGCACACAGTACTACTTTTACCTTTACTTTTACACTATTTCTCTTCAAAATATCGCGGTCGCAACCTCCCAATTATGAGTTTAACTACAGAGCATAAACTCTACACAGCCGTCTGAATACTTGCCAGGACCATACCCTCCTCCTAGCTAGTAATTAAGACTTAACACTATCTTACTGGCATTTTTCCATGCCAGTTATATTATATTCAAATAATTTCAAAAAATCTCACTTTTATGAAAAGACTTTTAAAATATCTTAGAAATTAATGACATTAGATATAGAGAATGCTTAATAAAAATGAAAATAACTAAACTATTTAACTATATTTAAAATAATTGAGACATTAATGTGTTTGAGTTTTGACAATTCTGAAAAAAATGTCACTTTGCTATGAACCAATATCAAAAATCTATGTTTGTAAAAGAAAAATTTCTGACTGTGTTGTTTGCAGTATACAAGACCATGAACGCATAGCCATCTTCTTATAAAATTGACACCATAACTTCTGAAACACGGTGCATAATTCACTGAAATTGTGGGGGTGTGAGGCATCAGCTTGATCTAAATCTGCAATAATATACACGATGTTCCATTTAAGAAAGCGTATGTTTGGTTCACCCTGGTGATATGAAACATCCTGTATATATGGAAATAATTTTCGTAAACAACTTTTTCTGATGTCATATGTTGACGTATACATCGAGCTTTGCTATACTAATGCGTCATCCTGTATGTAGATACATTAAAATTATATTAATGTAATTCATTAATCATGTTAATGTAATGCAAGCTGCTTTAGAGCGTGAAAATTCAAATATGTAATGCATTCTACAACTAATACAGTTATCATACACATAATTATGTATACCTCGATCTACTTACTACTTTTTGGGTAATATAACTAGGAAGTTTCCAGACTACAGCACTGGTCTATGTAGGGAATGTAACAAATGTGACACATAACAACTGAATAAAAGACATTATTAAAAACAACAAATTTATGATATTACATATAGCGAGAATACGGTAAAACATGCAAAAAAAAGTACAGGGGTATATATAGAGGATCTACGCACCTAGGTCTCGCAATAGCCGAGTACATACGGTCCAATTCCAGCAACGTCTTTAACATATCTTCAGTCTGCGGACTAGGCGCTGCATTCGCCCAGTTACTTTCCATGACGATTACGGCAAGCAAAGCCAGCCACCAGAAGCCGAAAGATTTCATTGTTGTTATTTTACCCTGTCAGGACGAACGCAGAACTGGAATGAAAGAGAAAAATTACTTCCAAATAACGTGGCGGTTATGTCAGGAGATAATCTGCGTTGAAAGTGCTTTGTCGCTGAAACTTAATAGATTAAGAAACCCCGAAAGAATGCTAATGAAATGCTTAATTTTATTAGATACGAGTGTAGAGGCGCCACTTTCATTTATGAATACAAATTACTTTATTATGGCCAAGAGTGTTTAAGAATAACGAAATTAACGCGTATACGTATTCCCATGCTAATCCTTGGTATTAAATGAAGCCGTTTTCTAATAAATCCTCAGAATTAAAATGCGAGATCTTTGTTTCTGCGCGAAGCAGGCTAATTTCAAAGTTAATGCAAGGGATGTTTTCGCAATCTTTGTTTTGATAGGAAGTAACTGCCTCCTTTGAATTCATTTTTAATAGTTGAAACGCGAGGGTTTCCTATTAAATATGTACTAATAAGACTCGCGACGAGTCATTCAATTTCCTCCTGTTACTTTTACAATATTTTGTCGATATTGCACGTAACTTAAGGTTACGTAATTTAAGAATTTTCAAATTAAATCAGTTTGTGGGAAGAAAATTGCTATTTACATATTTATTTATATTCTGTGTTGCAAATACATTGTAATAACATACATAGAATCAAATTTGGAAAAATACTACAAAAAGAATATTCATTGTAGGATGGAGGATACTCAATTTGATATATTATTGATTATTATTAACCCGGTGCAGTTGCAGTTCTAAATTCTATAAAGAAACCAGTAGCGAAGTGTCTATTTGCATTAAGGTGGCAATTTATTCCAGTAAATTTAACGATTTGCGTACAAATAAACAATACAATAAGAGAAGAATATAGTAAATTTTATTGCAATTTTAAATATTTAGGTACTACACTATGTAGTACAAATAGCGACAAGTACAATTTGTAACAAAATTTCTCATCAATCGTAACACTAAAATTGTAGTGAAAGTTCCTACTACTTGTAGGAAGAAATAACACCACACAATCGCATTTTATCCTAATGAATCAATAGAAGGAAATACCATTCCATACTATTTACTATTCCTCATAGTAAATATTACAATTTATTGTGGAAATAGTTCATACCCCTGTAGAGTAAAAGGAAGTGCATGTGATAGTATTATTTAGGTTACGTAATTGAACTAAATTATTAGTTTTTAATAGTAAATTGTACTACTTACAGCTATATTTAAAGTTGTTGTAGACAGTATCTACTAATAGAAATTTTCAGGTAGGCAAAATAAGTTCATGCGATATTTGTATAAAGTGCCATGAATATTTTTTAAGTTGTTTATCGATAGCACTTGTTTGTATCTGCCATCTACTTTAGCATGAATCCTTCTTTAATCAGATACACACACATTTTGTGTTTCTACACGTAGCAAGAATTTTTATTACAAGTTTATTGTTATAATTTGATGAGGAATTGTGCTACAAATTGTAATTGTTGCTATATATACTACGAAGTGTAGAACAAATATCTAGAATTGTAGCAAAATTTATTACATATTTCTCAGAGTTGTTGTTGTTCTCGAACTAACCTTGTCTTTTGTACGCTTTGCTACAACACGTAACTGCATATCTCGCGTTATCCATTATTAATAAGGTGATCACGCCAAGATAAACCATCATTAATCCAGCTCGATTTCAAAATATATCAACACTGTTGCCGATGTAACGTACCTATTATATTTCTATGTAAACTTACAAAGCGGAAGAGAATGCAATGAGAGGGGAAATTACTTATTCAAGAATGTTGGATTGTATTTAATAACACACGCTGACAAAAAATTCATATTACATTTTTTTTGTCAGCGTTTCCTCTTTATGAATCCTACGTGATTACATTTCACAAAGCTATAATCATGTTGAACATATACAGCAAGTGTGCATACATATTAATCAAGACCACTTTTAATGAGAAAGCAAGCGGAGCGAGGATTTTTCGATAAACTTTGACGAAAGTGAACAGTTGATTTAGGTACGGAAAAATGAAGATACCTCACGCAGATCGTTCAATTCCCCGTATAGCCGAATATGCAGATTTATATGAAATTGTCATTCATGATTTTGCTTAAATCGATTGATGGCGATAATCGAATGGAAGTTATGATTAAGTAATTTACATATATGTTTACTCATGTCAAAGGAGTGTTTTTTTGAAAGAGTTTTCTCATTTCTGAGGAAAAGAAAAATTTAAAATTCAAACTAGTTTTTTTCTATTAAATACCTTCTATAACGCCCTTATATTCATCCAATTAATCTTATCAACATAGACCAATGAATAATTTGGTTTTAACTGAAAATAAGTAAAATGAAAACTCATGTTTAATAGGTAATTGAGTTTAATAAACTCAACTACCTATACTAGCACTAACGTACCCGCTTAATACGCACGACACTCTTCTTTAGTGCAATCACTGGACTAACTCGAAAGAGTCCTCTTGTGCCAGCTAGTGAGAGCTGTGTAATATCGAAGAACTGGAATGTGTCTATGTTCAAATGTGTTAGAAGCCGTTGTTCTTGACTACTAGCAGACTGAAGAATGGCACAGTCTACAGTTGCCACTTCGAGGATACCTCGATAAATATCACTGTTGCGGCAGTACCAAATTGCATCTACGATGTTCCTTGTTTTGGAATCGTTGAACGATGAGAATGTTGCTCTTACAAGCACAGCCTCATGCCTTGTGATCCATATAACCAAACGGGCTTTAGTATTAGATTTAGTAGTATACTGCTGCCTTAATTTCTTTCAATCTCGAGTAAGTATCTTCTTATCCTATTCTGATATACGTTTCTAACAAGTAAGATTTTAAAATTTGTCGGGGTAGAAGTGTGCCTAGCTTGCGAAACAAGTCTTTGTGCCTGGCCACATCTAGGAGGACCGCGGAACAAACTTTCTCTTGTAATGATTCTTCAATGATTCAATGACTTTTCAATGGTTCAATGATTTTTCAATAATATTTGTGATTCTTTGCACTTGTTAAATAATGCATAGTTGAATAACCTTGCCTAAAGCCAAATTGGTGATGAAGAACTAACGCGTTCTCTGCGATTACAGGTTTTAGTTCTGTTAAGGAGTAAAGTTTTGGAATAACAGGCAAAAGGGACATGGGCCTGTATGAGGAAACATCTTGTGGTGGTATTGCTGGCATAGGAATTATCATGACCTGTGTTAGTCTTCACATCCTAGGATCATACCTCTGAATGAGGCATTGATAAGGTTGGTCCATTTACTATGGCTTTTCTTGTTTTCAAATTGCTTTAAAACTTCACCGGTTATAAGATCAAAGCCGGGAGCGGTAGCATAATAAAGTTTGTTAAAGGTATACATTTTAAAGTATTCTTTAAATCTAGCATAATACGAAGCATAACGTCACTTCAATCATCCCAAACTATAACCAATAAAACGTCACCGCCATATTTGGTTAGCAGTTGTTTCTGCTACTTTATTCACGATCTATGCACTTTTGTATATCAGAGAGTTACAAGCTTCCGTTACTACATGTTATGCACTTAAACCAAAAACAATGCCATCTATGCTTCAAACGTCCATGTTAACGAGAATCTGACCACGAACACGGATTCCCCATTTCCAATTTCGGTCATGTATCTGTTCCAGAAAAGAAGTTGATGGTAAACAACTTCAGGCATTAAAAAAAAGACAACAACCAACGAAGTAATCTAAGTAGGGTAGGTAATCTCCACATATAAATCATTTACTCTACGTGTTGAGTATAACCCCATTTTGTGTTAGGAATTTCTGACAGTACTGTGTACCGTATTGCGAAGGAATATAAAACAAAAGGAACTACCAACAAATCCAACAGAGAGTTATTATCGTTTGTTGTTGTCTGTATCCTAATGCAGAGACTCTCAACAGTGCGGCCTTGAGGCCTATTGTATCACTCTATATTAGATTTATGTAAGTGTGTATTGAGTATGTGTAAAGTGTATGACTTTCTACTGACCCTCCTCGCCATAAGAACACAGCAGTGTTGATTTATCCTCAACACTGAAGGATACCGGGAGAGGTACCCATCACCATTGCTGCAAGTGACCTTTATAAAAATCAATTGCCGCAACGGAGATTCGAACCATCGATATCCCTCACAGACACCTAGCGCTCTTACCACTGCGCTATCCCGGCAGAACTTTAATTGAAATATTTGACGAAAATTGAACAATACACTCTTCGACGAGATATTCATTCATTCTATTTTAGAACGAATTAGCTGTGCTGGACAAAATTGGGATTGCAATTAAAGATCATGGAGAGAACCTCTCAGTCATTCTACATTATAGCCGCTATTGAAAAAAAAATTTCAGTTAAAAATTAAATATGTAGTTATTACAATGCACATTACTACTGTAGGCATCCGACACGTAACACAAAACAAATATTAAGAAAGCGTGATGATGCAATTCGATGCAAGAGCGAATATTACCGGGAGATTAAAACTTACAAACAAAAAGTTTAAAAAAATGTTTTACGTCGAATAAACATGAATTAATGAAAGGCACACGAAATAAAACGTTTTGATTGATACCAGCGTGGATAATGAACGTCAAGCACTTATTGGGAGTAATTCAACTGGATTAAGGAACCCATCTAATGCCGGGATAGCGCAGTGGTAAGACCGCTAGGCATCCGTCCTGGATGTTGATGGTTCGAATCTCCGTGCGGCAATCGATTTTTAAAAAAAGTCGGTATCCTTCAGTGCTGAGGCAAAAATCGGCACTGCTGCCCCCTCACGTCTACGAGAGGCAGTAACAAGCCACACACACATACATTTCATACAAACACACTCTTCACACACATAGTATTCACAGAGGAGGTTATGAGTATTTTAGAATCATATCAACTTTTAAAAGGAAATAATATTGAAGAGGCTTTTGCGGATACTAAAAAAAAATTTGAATCTTTTGATGGACACTAACTGTAGTGGAGAACGGTCCTTCTCAAAACTGAAAAGGATCAAAAGTGAATTGAGGAGTATAATTCTTCAGAAAAAATTGAACAGTTTGCCGCTGATGTTCAATCAAAACGAGGTGCTTGAAGAGATAAATGTCATTCATGATTTTGCCACTCAAAACTCTAGGAAAGTATATCGGTATAGGTTTGTTAAATATGTTTGTGTTTGTTCGTAAATTTTCATAAACAAATTATACCGATGCTAATGTTGTTCGGTCATTTTTTCTCGAAAGGGCCCCATGCATCCCAGTGCCCAGGGCCCCCACTTGGCTTAAGGCGGCCCTGCTATTACCACCATACCATTGTGAATTAAGGGTAATTCCGGGATAGATGGATCACTGGGAGAGACGGACCTTTTCATTATTTTCGATTCTAAGAATAGTGGCGTTTTAGTCACAATTGGGGTGTGGCTAGTTAAAGTTGAGCAACCGGTGGTATTATTTGTGTTCAGTTACGTTGATTTAGAAGTAAATAATTTTTTGGTAACTAAAATATTTTTTAGCATAATATTGACTAAATTGTTACACGTACTTTTTAATTAGCATTTGCTAAACGTGCTAGCTTAGGTTCGTAAAACATATTTTTATTACCCTAACCAGAAGTGACGCCTAAAAGCAAGTAGCTAAATGACTAAGGAGTGACTCATCTTTCCCTTTCAAATGGGTGAGATGGACCACGTGTCCTTTTAGGTGAAATGGGCTTCAAGTAAAAGTAGATGTGTAAGGAATATAAAAATACCGTACCAAAAAAGTAAGTAGGATTTTATTTTGCTTCAAATAAAAATGCCAAGAGTCTAAGAGAAGAATGATCGTTGAAAAAAGTGATTCAATCTGCCAGAGCTATAGAAGATCAGCAAATAGAAGTAAATGAAGCTAAAAGTTTAATGGGATCTCTAAAACTACGTTTACAACATCCAGCACATGCCAAAATTCTGTCAATTTGGAAGTCACTCCAAGTAAAATGCTGGATGTTATCATCCTTTTCCAACTATACAAGTAGAAAACCTTAAAAGGAAGGAATTAAAAGTGGCACCTATTCTAAATTCACCAAAAAACTTTGTCAACAAAAAAATAAAATAGAAGGCAAATCATTACACGAGAGCAAAAAATAAAAAGCTAGACACCAAAGAAAAAAGGTTCAACAAAGCAACATTCTTCATCAACTTCAGAAGTGAAGGCATTCAAAGAGGCGAAAAGAGAAATTACAAGATATCTCTCTCTTGTAATTCCTCTTGCCTTTTTTGCAGTTCCTTTTGCCGAAGTTGATGAAGAGTATTTCTTTGTTGAAATTTATATTTTGTTGTTCCTTTTCTTTTTGGGTTAACTATGGTGTCTAGATACAAGTCTTCAATCAACTTCATCTGAGATATTATATATGCTGAAGAAGATGAAACTTTTGCCGACTATAAAGACAGCGAATGTGTCTACTGTGGTGAAACATACTGCAAGACTACGATTTATAACAACTGGGTTAAATGTATGTCCTGTATATGTTGGTTTCATGAAAGTTGTTTTAAAACCAACATTGTGAACACTGTGAGAAAAAGAAAACTTGCAAGTTAAAAAAATATTTCAACAATAATTGTTAATATTTTTATAAACGTAAGCTTTATGATTTCACTTGTTTAATAATAAAGAAAAGTATTTCTGTATTATTTTATCTTGTGTTTATAATTGTCTCATATTGGCTCGGTGGGTGAGATGGGCCACCTTTGACATTGTTTATGTTTTGTTATTTAAAGATACAGTAATATCTTGAAATGGCCCAGCAGAGTTATTCTTATTTACAAATAGTACAAATGTACTCCATCAGATGGAGTACATGCGTTCAGAAAAAGAAAATTTTGCAGAAGTAGTTACTTTTTACTTCCTAAATATGTATAGGTAGAAAATCTTTGCATAACTAAACCAAAAATACCGCTACCACCTCCATGAGTTAAAGGATCTAGACTCGAGGGTCCTTGGCTCATTGAAGTACTAAGGGTATGTTTTGTTTTAGTTCATTGTTTCAAGCTACCGTATCCTCTCATTTTATACCAAAAATCTTTGCATTACTTCCATGGATGCACATATACACCCAGGCACATTGTGTACAGAAGATCATATCATTAAGCTTGTATTTCGTGTGTAACATATCTCCATTACTGTTAGTTACTAATTTCGTTTTCCTTGCTTATTTTGGTTTTTATTGTATAAAACAGTCAATAAGAATATATTATGAAATATATACGAACATAAATTTAAACTTCACGATCCATTAACACTCAACACAACTTTCCTATTATAATAGGGGATCACTACGTCACGCCTTCTAATTTTAAAATAGTGTTCGGAAGAAATTATCCATGACGTCACTATTATTTTGTATGGTGACTCAACTGTAATTTCAAATTACGCAATATGAGCGATAAATTAAATAATTTTTTCTATAACAGCATAGTATTGCATGAACTGAATTTATTCTATATTAGCTAAAGTAGTTTAAATATCTCTTGGCTAAGAACCACTTTTTATTGCTGCTAATAATTACTTCACTCAATCAAGTACATTACATCTAATTTCTATTAACATGTTAGAAGCGCCTATGCAATACACCCCGAATTAAATTCCATTTGATCCAATCCGATCTTTATGAAATGCTTATTTATAACCAAAAACAAGAACTTGTGTTAAATTGTACAGTTTCGTCGAATTCTGATTTCCTCTCTTTTTCTCCCCAGTCACTCAGTTTGCGACGCAAAAATTTAATAATCGGATTTGGACAATATTGGCCTGAATTTCTTTGAAATGCGCGCCATCTATGTATTATATTATCTCACAACAGTTGGTTCTAATGATCCGTGTGTAATAGAAGATATCACCGCCTTTTTACATACATTTAGAGTACGCAATTTCTTTTCTCCTATTATTTGTTTTTTCAATCTGACTCCTTCGGTATGTCTATTTTCTTCCGCTTCTCTTTTTTAATTTAAATGTAATGGAAAACTAGAAGTGTTTTTAAGAAAGGCGCGTGTACGATTCTCACTCACAAGTATACTCACGTTTCCAAGAAAGAAATATTATAATATCAAGCGTATTAAAGCCAAAGTATACGGCGCCTTATTTTTAATATATTTATACCCGATTCTTTGATATTATAATTAATTCCGTGATTACACAGAACAATTACGTCACGTTAATTTCCTTTAATCTTTTTGCTAACAAACAAGCTTCTTATTTTCCGCCCAAATGAGTGCAAATTTCAAAGCATAATTTTTCTGTTTATCTATTCATCAATTAAGGCGGCTTGCAACAAATTTGTACAAGTAGAACTTTGTTCGGGCAGGCATCCGTAAAGAAAAGCCGGAATAAACTTCTTTTATTAGAAATGTTAAATAAATGCCTTTTGGAAGATACTAGTAATCAAGCACAGGTCCTGGGAGTGATTATTTTAAACAATACCAGAACAATATTTTCATATTTTTGATCATGGAATTTTGCTATACTATTACCTATTATTAGTCAACGTCTGTATGTATAATACATAGCCAAATAAAAAATTTACTGTTAAAATCTCAAGAAGAGCATTAAAAAAAGAGTTCTTTTAAATCACCTTTGTCTTAAATACAGTCTATATTTGGATTTAATAATATATCCTGCAGGTTTGCCAAAATTATAGGAAAATACTGAACGTACATACCAATTGCCAACAAATAAATACCTAGAGCAGAGAGAAGTTCTTGAATCAAACAAATGCTCATTCAGTCAAACAAATTATATCTTTCAATGGCGGCAAAGACATATCTGGTTGATTTGAAGATATAATCTTGTCCATGTCATTTATTTGAGCAATCCTAGGAAATTTAGCAACGGACTACTGCAAAGCTCGGTCCTGGCCCATCGCTGTTTAGCCTGCGTATTGCTGATATACCCACGACCACATCGAAAAAAATTGATATTCAAACGACTAGGAAATAGCCAACCAACATCAAACGTAGATAAGTGTAGAGCTCATTTCAATAGAGAATGGTACACGACGTCACATGCGCAATGTACGAACATTGGTAGCGGGTGCATCGTTACTAAGTAATGAACAGTGGCCGTCGTGATTCACGTCATACTTCGCGCAGGTTTTGACGACGTGATGTACCCTTCTCTATTGAAACGTACTCTACTGCATTACTGGCTCTATTGCATTTGCCTCGGTGGCTTGTGTGTTTGACAGGTGTCCCCTAGATGGGGGTATGTCGTGACGCAGGCAAGTTGCTAGGACATTTCGGAATGACTTCGCGACGCATTAGCAATGAAAGTCGGGTTTAGCATTCGGAGAGAAGCTGATGACGCCTGGTAGGCAGAAACTCGAGTCCGTCTTTAATGCTTGTACCTCTTTCATTGCTTTTGCAAGCATGGTGATTCCACCAATAAACCATGCACCGACAATGGCATTTTTCAAATGGAAATGGTGGTGCAATTAATAAGTACCTATGATGGTTCTATAGTGATTTCTTTTGTTCTAAAATATACTAATTAAAAGCAATTTTGTTCCTTCAGGTAATAGAATAAAGTACTTCGGTTAGTTCTACCATGAGATGGATTGGTCCTAATTTTGTTCGGTCAAATGTTGCATTTTAGTTTAATTAACAGAAAATGAGTCTTTCTTGAATAATATAAAACTATCAGTCCATCCAATACCTGTGTTTAATTTTATGGTATTTTTTCTTCTTCTTTGAAATACAAATACAGTATTTGGAAACAACTTTGTCTCTGCAAGTAAAACTGTTCTACCCACAATTTACCTAAGAATTACGGTATTCATATAATCCTATTGTTTTTTTCTAAAGATTTGGTTAAATTAAATTAAATTTTGATTAATCCAACACATCTTCCCTGAGGACATATGTTCTAAAAATAATTTAGGGTTTTTCCTTATCATTTTAGTAGTATCATAATGTAATATGAGCTGCATAAAGAAAATCAAATATGTGGTATTATTAAGTATAAACCTCGTAGAATTTTACGTTTTATTTAAGTAATTTGTGCTATTGATATATAATACCCTTCTATAACATTATTTGGAATTAACTTGTATTTCAACCAGCCCCACTACGTTCTCTTTTGTTAAAACGGATTACTGACTATACATTTCAATTTACGCCTGCGAGCGAGGGCATTACAACGATTGAAAGGGAGGAATTTTATGAGAGAAAATTAGTCAAAATCGTATGGCTTATATGCCATTACTGATAATTGCATATGGTTTTGGTGATTTTTTCTGGTAAAACTATCAAAATATTTTGTGTTAATTGAAGCTGCTCTGAACGTTTTAAACACCTATTAATTGTCATTAATACATGTCCAATATTTTCTCTCTGAAGCAAAGAGGAAACATCAAAAAATATTAGCAGAATTATCATCGGTAACGAAATAAGTTTGTGCGGTTGTTGTATAAATGAGAGACTGTCATGAATATTCTTTAAGTTGTTGATCGACAGCACTTGCTTGTTATCTGTAATGTATTCTAGTATTGTTACACTAACCATGTAACAGAAAACAATTCTTTTCTTCTAAAATATTATTTTATGATGTTTCGTCACTATTTATTTAGGATAAGTTTGAGAAATGTTTTCCTGTAGATTTTAGTCAACATCTGCGGCGCTTCATAAAATTTTTCATTGAACTAAGAAATAAACCGATTTACATTTATTATCGAAAATTTCAACAGTACGAATACGTCATTACTTTAACAGCCCCGGGTAACAATCATCCTGGATCAGGTAGCCAAAAAAAAACCTCTTTGTTCGGGCATACAGAAGATATACATTTTAATTATTTGAATTTTAAATTATATTTAATATCTCTCTTATTAAATATACTGTTGTCAGATATCATTTTAATCCGTATTACGTTGCAATTTCTCTGAACGAATTAATACGTAATTAACCCGTGATTCAATACTGTAAAGCTTTGTTTTCACATAATATTTTTAAATGAATATTTGCTGGGCTCTGATTGGTTGAACCCTTCAACAGTCCAGGTAAGCTTGCAAGTCTTCTTCGGGAGAAAATTCCAAAAGCAAGTTCAGTTCCCTTTCGAAGGTTCCCTTCGGGAGTTCGTTTCGGCTCATTCGCGAGACAAGTCTTTGTCTGGTCGGACCACGACAGCGGTTTTTCTCCATCGATCAGGACATCAACTGAGTTCCTCCTCGCCCGCCAAGGACACTCAATGTTCGTCTCTGTCCGTCCGCCACAAGACAACATCTCGTCTTTATCTGTCCAGATAAGACCCCGGAACTCACCTCTCCGTCCCTTCGAGACGGGAGAAAAACCGTTCGTCTAGGTCCGATCACGACAAGGCGGTGTTGTATTTTTTAGTGCCATGTGATACGTGTTAGGTGTTACCTTCACTGCTTCGAAGCCCATTCATCAAGTTAGGTATCCCTAAATCGCCCACGAACTCACACATGGTCAAACAGCTAAGTATTTCAAATCGTATCGTTCTAAATTCTTTTATTGTAACTTGTTCACAACATCAACATCAGAGGTGACCCAACTCGTACTGTCGCAATCGCGATTAAGTTAGCGCGCATACATTGTTCAGTCATATCGTTGATTATTCATTATCTACTTCAATTTTTAAATTCATCACGTTTTTTTTTTTTTTTTTCTTTGAACAAATATACTTTTTTTAGGGACACTCTGTTGTTTTACTGTGTTTTGTTACTAGATTCCTCAACCTTCGTTTACAAATTACATTATAAATGATTACTTGATGTTAAGCATGTTTTATCGCGTTTGTATTTTATTATTTCACACATAAGCAATACTAATTCAAACCGAAATTATTTGAAGCATTTTCATATTTCTAACAATCATCTCATTTTTTATTGTTTTGCCTAAACAAACATCAATCCACTCACCAATCATCTTTTTTCAATAACTGTCACCCCAATTACATGGGAAAAGTTTTTATTATCTTTTTATTGTGTAGTCCAGTCTTATCATTTGTAATAGTATGGATCCTGCTTTCATCGGATACATACACATTTTATGTTTTTTTATTGTTTAAATCCTAGTTTTTAATCATTGAATGTAATTGAAAATGGCAACGAATAGGACTTGAGGTTGTTTACTCTATGAGTACCAACTTGGTACAACTTGGTGGCGCGAGAAATATGCACCGCATTCGGAGATGATGCCGGAAGTGATCGAACAGTACAGAAATGGTTCAAAAAAGTTTCTTTGGAAGATCTCAGCTTGACCGATGAAGCACGCTCTGGGAGACCGAACATCGTTAACAACGGGGATATTGAACATGTTGTTGTGGAAAATTCTAGTACAACGTGCCTAGAGCTTGCAGAAAGGTTCAATGTGGGTGATGAAACCATTCGTCTGCACCTTCATCAACTAGGAAAGAGGTGGAAGTTAAGCAAATGGGTGCTACATGAAGTGATGACAAATTAAGTCGTCTTCCTATTTGTTCGGCAAACTTTTCGTGCAACGATAATAAACCAATTCTTGATCGGTTATTAACCTGCGACGAAAAAAGTGGATATTGTACTCAAATTCTAAGCGTTCATATCGTTGGTTATCGCCTACTGATTTGCCACCACACGCTCCCAAAACTTCCTTGCACCCAAAGAAGATTTTACTGTGTTTGGTAGACAACAAAAGGAATTGTCCGTTATGAATTTTTAGAAAGGGGTCAAACTATCACTGCTAATTTGTATTGTAAACAGTTTCAGCAAGTACAAGCACCACTCATCCAAAAACAACATTTTTTGATCAAGTGGTATTCTTATAGGACAACGTCAGGGTCCATGCCGCAAGTGACTCTGGAACTACTGAACTTGGTTCCTATTCTCCCGACATTTCGCCAAGTGATTACCACCTTTGAAGTCTCTTGAAAACTGTATGAAGCATAGACAGTTCAAAGCTCGAGTTGATGTAATAAATGCACTCCGTCAATTTTTTCATTCAAAATCTATAATACCGCCATACAAAAATTGGTGTTACGTTGGCAAAAAGGTCCTTGAGTATGATGGTAATTACTTCGATGAATAATAATGTATTATTGTTTCTTAATCAATATTTATATTTCACCATCAAAAATCGCAGGAAGTTATTTGGTTACCTGATGTATTATAAAATGCACCACTTTTTCTTTAGCTACCCTCTATACTACACTACGCTACACTTCGTTACATGTCTTTTTAAATTCTTACATTAGTTTCTTTTTGTGTATACAACCTCATCGATATTTACATTACTTTATGTTAAGAAATGTATCCTTTGAAAACACTAATAAAAAATTTACATATTAAAGTTATAAAAGCTCCATTAGACGACAAAATCCATTACCTACATCATATCACATGATAACACTAACGGTGTCTATTCGATTGTAAAGGGAGCAGATAACATATATAAGTTTTGACATGATTTACTTCTTAATAAAAATCGTTCTTTGAATCAGGTATATGCATGTTAAACGGGAGATTCGAAATGATTGTTATTGTCCCTTCAGTAGTATCATGACATAATATGTGCCGTCCTTTTTCAGTTGATGTTTTGAACTGTATCAGTTGTGAATTGATAAGAATCTTTTTTAATTGTCAAAAAATATATTTTATTTCCTGATCCCTATTTTTACAAAACTTTACTTGTACTCCAAAAAGAATCTTGAAGCGAAAGAAATTGCGGATTGTGATAAATAAAATCAATATGTACAATGCAAACACATGACGAATGCCAATGAGGGAATTGAGAGCATTAGTGCTGACGTTAAAATATGGCCACTCTGTGAAATTTTTTCCTAACAAAACAAGCTACATAACCTCGCACTCTGCTCACGTTTTTGTGCAGCTTGTATGATATCGTGTTTCTTTTTTGCCCTGTATTCTATCTTTTTTAACAAATCTGTGATGTGCTTTGCTTGGAATCACCACGGTAAGCAGAAGAAGTGCAAGCATTTTCCAAAGAACTCTGAGCTAAAGGAATAAATTGATTAATGCTATATTGTATACACACGGTGATGGATATAGAAGAATGCAACAATAATAAATTTTTATTGTATACATATTCATCGACAGTCATCTGTACCAACCAATGGTCACTAATTCCTAGCTGCGATTAATAAGATAAATACCAGAATGTTGAACTATACAAGAGGAAAAGTTGTCCAAATACGTGCAGGCATTAACTTATATTGTGTTACGATTACATTATAAATACTAAGATGTTTTGTTATGAAATGGCTAAATAAAAGTCTGCCTTTTATTAAGCATTTTAATTACGTGCATGTGTTACATTAGTTTTCACAAAAAAAGGGCAAATACATTACATTTTAATTATTGCAATTTCCTTCACCAATCCGTTAGGACATGCACCAAGAAATCAAACAACCTCATCATAAACCTTTAAAATCTTCAATTTCTTGTTCCGATAGATTCCAATCAGTTACTCAGTATTCCTTGCTTGGATACATTTTTTCTATGGTTTTTATTGTATTCCATTGGGCTTCGGTGCATTTCACAGACACGTACTATTAGTGACTGATAAATTATGGTATGCAAATGTTGCCCTATGGTGACGTAATGTAATCCTTTTGGTCGTATACAGTGTGTAATTGCAATATTAGAATCTTCGGTGAGCTTAATCTGAAAACAATTTATTTCACGTGTAGCTGTTGCAAACTGTTTAAAGTGATTGTACTTAATTCTTGTAGGAGCGTTCCCTCATGTTTGCTTTGCCTGTGCCCCTAATAATCTTTAATAATAATATTATGCCGTAATTTGCTGTTATATGATTATGTTTGAAGTAATTTATTTTGTTTGGAAAAAAAAACATGGCGCGTTGCCTTGCCAAGTGGGTTTTGTGACGACACACTAATGGGGTTAATTGGAAACAGGAGTATCTCTATATATTTACTCAATAAATTAAAACAAGTATCGATATAGAGAGATCATTTAATTGTCATGACCTTTCACTACTTTCCAAAGATCTGCTATCAATATTTGTTTCCTTCTTTCAAGTTAGCGGTTACGGAATTGATTAGAACTATCGTAAATCTAATGTCAAATTTATCATAGTCTTATCATAGTCGTCCGTGTTTTTTAACATTTACAAAATTCCTCCTCTTTGATTTGTTTATTAAGACTATATCAATTACTTTTTGTTCGAGACACGGTAGGGAAATATATATCCTGAGAAAAATTAACGAAATATAGTTTTTATATGCTAAGTTTTCCAATGCTTTTTTTCTCTCGAACAAGAAAAAATCATTTTAGAGATAAATTTTCGTACTGTTAACAAAACGAATAAGAAGATTGGAGGTATTCTGTAGAACCGTGTGCTAATGAATTTCAACATCAATGATCTTCAGCGTGACAAGAGTAGAATATTGACAGTGGAGTCTTTTTATTCATCGGGGAAAAAACGCTAAAATTTATCGTAAATGACGTCATAAATGTATTTCCGATGAGATAAAAAAGGAATAAAAATACGAACCAACTGATGGGAGATGTATTCTACTCCATTATTGTATAGGGAATTTTGTTTGCGTTAGTTGCCGTTACAATTGAAATGTTTGACATTTGCTATTAAATATCTGCTAATTATTAATTAATCTGCTATTAAATTTATGAAATGTAGGCATTATTAATTTAAAACATACTTTACCTAGAAAATTCGATTTTTACTTATCATCTTCATTTGTTTATGTATTCCTGTAGTCTCCAATATTCAATGGTGTCAGGTTGACAAAAGGTCATAGAGTCTGATGACAAAAATTAATGATTATAATTAGATGAATAATAGTGTATTATTACTTCTTAATAAATGTTTATATTTTACCATCAAAAACCGTAGGAACTTATTTGGTTACCTGATAATTTAACAGGCATCTAACTCAGGTTATATGTGTATATACAGTTCATTCATTTTAAGGATACAGTGTTGGAAAAGATAGGAGAAAATAGGTCGGCTAAAATTTGAAAAGAATATAATGTCGCGCAATGAAATTATGTTGGATAATATAAAATATCACTATTAACTACGTTTTCTATTTTTACTGTAATGTCATTTGTCAAATTCAGTAGTCCACTCCTTTTTATCAAATAATAGGATATGCAAACTTAAAATAGTAAAAAATAAAAACTAAAATTCCCTTGCCACCTTAATGAGTGAAGAACTCAATTTACGTATTTCGGCAACTAAGTTACCATCCTCAGCAGAATCTACGTTGGAAAATAATGTTAGACGAAGCGCTCTGGGAGATACGCACCACACAGAACACCACTTGAATAACACTAAATGCGGTGTTCTGTGTGGTGCATATCTCCCAGAGTCCTACATTATTTTCCTTCGTAGATTCAGCTGAGGATGACAACTTAGTTGCCGAAATACGTATCTGGAAATCTTCAATCATCAAGGTGGTACGGATATTTTTGTTTTCATTTTTGTCCACTACTTTTGTCCTCTATCTTCTATCAATTTGTTGTTTACTTGTATTTGCCGGTTTATTATATTTTAAATATTGCCTCAAAATAGTTCTCGTCAGGATTCGATTATTGCAGCCCTTAATAATTTGAAGTATGCTCTATCTATTGAACGTGCAAAAAGATGTTAACTGAGAATTATTACAGTGTCCTGTGTTTTAATATGGCTGAAGAAGAAGTACCTATTGAGTCGAGATGATAACCCATTCCTCGAACCATAAAAATCCTCATAATGATATGAAGTATTGTGAAAGAAATTGATACAACGGGAATTATAAATTCACCCTCTAAAAAACGTGCTCCTGTAAGTGGGAAAAACTAACTCGAACGAATCATACAACAGTAGTTGATTCAAAGCAAGCATTTTTTCAGAGAGTTACAACTGGTTTAAAGGAAAAGGAAATCGATTGGCAGTTTGCATGTTGGTAGTGAAGACGGTTTTGTTGAAAATGGTCTCTCGCTATTCGAACCAAAGAAAACTGGTGACTATCATGAAGAAATGAAATGAATGTTCAACAAGTGGATATCAAGAATTCTACTAATTGGTTTTGAACCTAATCGCATTATTTAATGGATAATGCTCCCTACCCCTCCGTTAGGGCTGAAGAATTACCTGAAGGCTGAAAATTTTGGAAATGGAATAGGGAAATTGTTGAATTGGTCACAAGTTGTAACGTGAGGATGGAAGAAATGGTTTATGGAGCATCGGAATGGAAATGGAAGTGGCTGAGAGCCGAGATAAGCAAAAGAAAGGAAGTAGAAAGGTGAAAAGAAATGAAGAGTCTATGAGGGAGAAACTGAGAGTGGAAACGTGGAATGTCAGAGGAACTTTTAAAACGGAAACGGAAAGCTGGTAAAGGAAATACGTAATGGTGGTTAATTTTAAGTCAATATCGGATAGAATGTGTTATCTGAAAGGAAGAGGTAGATACCAAAAGTGAAGTTTTATGAATATACACGCTCCAACTGAAGGTGCGATAGTGGAGGAGAAGGAGGACTTCTGCTCAAGAATGGACAAAGAATACGAGGATATGCCAAAATATGATATTAAAATTGTGCTGGGCGATGCGAATGCTGAAATTGGGAGGAAGGAAGCTTTTAGACCAACAATTGGAAAGTATAGTAAACACGAAATACCGAATGAAAATTAACAAATGTCAATAGACTTTGCAAAGGAAAAGAACATGGTTATAAATAGTACGTGCTTTGATCTTGAACTTGAAAATATATGATAATCCAATACCGTAAGTGATTGACGAAATTGTAACAAAAAGTGGTCGTAGTGTTACGAATACCGCCATACCACCCAGGGCGCAAGTCGATCACATGTTGCTGCCAACAGCAAAACCTTAGTAGGAGCAGAAACTTTAATAAAACAAGGGATTAACCTTGAACCAGCTGAGGATTGGACAAACTGTATAAGACCGTAATAGATGAAATATAGTAAATGAATTAATTATTACTACAAACACAGTATCATCATTAGATCTATTCCCAGAATTTCATTTTTAATAATAGTTCTCTTTTAATAAAAGTATTTATTTCAGTTTTACAAAAAGAAACGAATGGAAATATGTCGCGAATGTGTGTTTCAACACATTTTAACAATGAACGATAACAATTTGAACTTTACAAGAGCATGTGATTGTTGCGTACATATAATTATAATTAGGAAACTTATTATCAATAAACTATTGAAGTTCATGCAGTTATTCACTCGAGTGCTTTTATATTCCTCCTTAAGGTGATATCTTAATAGACCGCAAATGAATTTTTTAATTTGTTGGTTTTTAAATGCCCGCATAAAAAATAATGCAATAGGTTATACATTATAGTTTATGATATCCTCACTTTTTCCATTAATGATAATTATCTATTATTTTAATCAGCTGTTCCTATTGTAATAAATTTGAATTTGCCGCTATTCTGAATATGCTATTATTGCTCCTGTGTGATGCGCACGCAGATCACAGCCAGATCACAACTGTATTCTTAACATGAATGGAACTTAGCTACAATATTTACGTATAAAAGAAATTTAGTAACAGCAGTAGACGTATCTACTATGAAACAGGCTGTATATAACCTAAAATTACAAGTACATTTTCGCCTTTCGGATAGCGCATAGGTATTCAAGGAATTTCTAATACATGTCCACACCGCTAGAAACAAATAACTTCTCTTCTGGTAGTAGATACACAGAATTGCAGTGTACGTGATCATCATATATATATTATATTATTCACTTATATAAACATATGCGAAATTTAACTTGAATATGCATGCATTCCACAAATACTAATTGATTCGGTGTACATTAACATAATAATAAGCATCACATAAAGAGGTTTATTATCTGATTGATTCGTGCCAATTTGAATTACCGCAAACTTCGCTCTTGGGAAACCACCAGACGGATTTCCGAATCTATTAAGCTAAAATCTGCATGCAACGACTGGTGTGTTTCTTAATACGAACGCCCTATTATAAGGTGGTGCCAAAGCAGATTTAAATATGCGGCAATCTAAGATGGAACACAATTATTACTTGCACCTCAATGGGGTAAATATGCAATTTCCTCATGTTGAATCTTTACTTGCAATAGCAAGTAAAGTTTCGTTTACAATGTTATTGAAAAGAAAATATCATAAAGTATACAGTGTTTGGGAATAACTGACCTATATACACAGGAGAAATTGGTTGTAAATAAAAGTGCTGAAACGTGAGATAGTGGACCTGCATGTGTTTATCGCACGGACCGTTTAAAGCTAGAATATTGTTGGAACAGCAAACAAATAACTTCTCCTATTCAAATTTATTTTTAACTAAACCATTTTTTTACGTTTCTTAATGTTTGTAGTATGTTCTACAGAGACTATAAACAACAATTATATCATGATGGCCAGTGTAATATTGATTGCATATATCAAAATAGGTTGGCAGAACATTATTATGACCATTTCTCACTAAAAATGGTTACGTACAAACTACAAATGGAGTTAGTTTTTGTCAAAAATAATAATTTCTCTAAAAATAATGTTAAAATATCAGTTCATTAACTAATTTTAGACACACTGGAACATCTTAACGTATAACCTAGCTGCTATAGTGAAATTCAAATCGAGAATTCGGTATACATTTCTTACGGCAATGTATTTTAAATGAGAAAACAAGTGACATACTTGCCAGATTGACATAGTAATCGTATCCTTGTCGGCTTAGTTTGACAACGTCGAACACTAAACTCTCAGGTTAAATTCCACTATAGCTCAAAAATATTATACTAATTTTCACGCTAACCAGTGTCAGTTTGCGCCATTAGTTGCATACCTAAAAGAGGTCACGTGGCTTGATTTCTATCTGAAGTTCTCGTTTGTAATCCATAGTTTGTATCGACGGCTTTTTTCCGTAAACCGAATAAGGAAGAAAAAGAGATCCATTAATTTTGACAGCATCATTAATAACGCTGGAAATATATGTGCGTATGTTAAAATCAATGGACTCATCTCATGGTAAATGATTAATAATGTGTCGAAAATCTATGTGCCTACATATCATATCGTGTTTTCATCATCATTTATAAGATTCTATACATATGCATGTAGATATGTATACATATAGTTGATATTACATTGCATTAAGGATTAAAAATTACAACAAAAATTTGAAATTATTATTAAAAGAGAGAGGAGCCATAGCATTTAATAGTACGTCTAATAATAGTTTGTCTTTGCTAAAATAACGCTACTAAACCATCCAAAAACATGGAGTTATAAACGTATTGTTTTAGTATAGTGCAATTTAGGTTTTCAAGAGTGATCAATTGTAATTTAATATCAAATTCCAACGTCAGAAAATGCGATGTCGAACTGTTGCAAACGTGGTCAAATAAACATCAAATAATGACAGGTGGTACTTTAAACTTGTCTCATCTTGTTCAAATTTTGAAGTTACTATTTACGTAACAGAATGGAGTCCAGGAGGAAGAAGGGCCAGGAGTAGATCCAGGACAAGATGGCGGGATGAGATTGAGAAACAACTGGCAAAGGTGGGAAGGAGTTCAGGGATGAAAACAACTGACAACAGATAGAAAAAAAAAGTATAAGGAAGTCCTGGAGAAGGTAAATGGATGCAATCTTTGAAGCAAGATGAATAATGGGCTAATCCAAACAAAATGGATTTAGAAAGCTTAATGAATCGGGAATGCTCCGACTTGAGCGTGTAACCAAGCGTGTTTATATAAAAAAAAGTCAAAAAAGAAGCAAATTAATAGAAATAACATAGGAAACTTGCGCCATAACGTACCTATGACACTCTCCAGTGCCATAAAACCTGCCTTATAAAAACCATTTCCAAGCCGTATAACTATTGCTTTAATTTTTAATACAACTTATATATGCCAGCATTTCCAAAAATAGGTTTTCAATTCTTTATCGTGTTTTATCGTATCTTTTGTGTTAACCAAGTTTCTCTATACATAATAACAATTAACTAAATCTAAAATACGTAAAGAAATAATTATTAAGTAAATTAAAATATCGTTTATACCTGATATGATAGACATATAATAATGCTGTGGTTCTATTGATATTTTATCCGGAAGTATGAAAAGTAATTTACCGAAAAATAATTTTGGAAAAGAGTATACATAATTGAAAGTCCACAAAACAAAGTTTAACTTTGGTACACGCAATGACTACATTTAATTAATAGAATAATTTCGTATCTAGAAGAAACTCGAACAATAAATAAAGAAAAAGCGTAGCTATGAAAAATTAAGTGAAATAGCTAACGTATTACAGAGAAATGCGCACCCATCACCAGAATTTGTACATCATCGCAACACTTTACACCGTTGTCCAATTATGACATTAAAAAATAATTTTATTAGTAGAGATAAGAAAAAAATGTAGCCGACTACGGAAAAATATTTGGTAGTTTATTACAACAGATACCTTTACATATTGAAAAAATATGTTGTTCTGTATATATTTTTTTAAGAATTATTTGGACCAGTTCATTCTTTTTCCACGCCCTGTCTTAAACAATGTGTATAGTCTATATATTAACGATATGCCGTTTTACGACCGAGAAAAATAGGAAAATGGTTAGACAAACAGGGATCGACAAATCGTTATAGAAAGTATCGGCATACCATTGGATATGCAAGACAAATGCAAGACAGACAAGAGTCACGGCAAGACTTATCGTCAGACTCTGCATAAAAGCTACGGTAGCTGCAATTTTTTTTTCAGATTGAGAAAAAATATTGCTTGAACCGCACTTTTTTAAACGAGAATGAACGAAAACGATTTGTTGTAAAGATTTTTACTATTAAGAATATGCACATACTTAAGTCAAAACAAATATAATCATTTTAATTCAGGAAAAGTTGTTTTGAAAAGATATGCATCATCGATATGGAACTAGAATTCGGCACAGAATAAATTTAATAGTCTAAACTACTCTCTTACAGATGGCTTCTCTCTTAACTCAGTTGTGTATAATATCATACAAGGCAAAATATAATATGTAAATGACATGTGGGTTGTTAAAAGCTTTACAAGATCGAATAATATATCTCAGTGTCCTAGAAGAATTACAAATGTTTTGCACGTGAAGATTGAACGTTAGATGAGTATCAAAAGTAACGCCCTGATCTTTAATGATATCGGTTCGATCCAGAATACGACCATTTAATGCGAAGTAGATGTAAAGGACCTGGTTTCATGAGTAAAGGACATAACAAAACAGTTATTAACATTTAACCATAAATTATCGTTATTAGACCAGTCCGCAATAACTTGAAGACTTCTTTGCAATACTGAAACATCATGAAATGTTGTCAATACTGGTGAATACTTTAAGGTCATCGGCATAACCCAGGGCACAGTATGGAAGAGAGGTTAGTGAATCATTTATAAACAATATGAATAATAAAGGTCCTAGATTTGATCCTTGGGAACGCCAAAAGTGGACAAAAACTCATTGGGCTTAAAGCCATTATAAAAGACGTAGTTTACGCGGTCTGACAAATATGATGCCATGAGTCACAGAAGGCAAGGAGCGAAGTCAGCAATATTCTGTGATCTACCCGATCAAATGCCCGGGAGAAGTCGGTGTAAATAGTATCGACCTGTCCATGGTCATTGACAATCTGACAGACATGCTCTAGAAAACTGATAAGGTTGGTAACAGTAGAACGTCCCGCAAGAAAACCGTGTTGATAAGGTGAAATATGGCAGCGAACGTTGTTAAAAATACAGTCGTGTATATGTTGCTCAAAAACTTTTGAAAAGCTGAAAAGAATTGCAATTAATCGGTAATTGGACACCAGACGCTTATCTCTCTTTTTGAATACCTACGGGAACAATTCGAGCATACTTTCGGCGGGTCGGAAAGACATTGGTTGCTACTGAGAGATAAATCCCTTCCCTCATAATCACATAATCCAGGCCTCTTTCCAGCAGCATGAAACCAAATACAGGGGGTCAAATGCAGCCATGAGTTATTGTTATTAGGTACACCCGTGCCCCTGGCGCGACTTAAGAAAGTAAGGAAAACCTGATCCTAAGAACGATTTTATATGAGAGTCAGTATGTAAATTTGCCACAATTATCTGAAAGACGAGTATATATCATTCACTTAAAAAAAAATAGCGTTGGGCAAGATAGGCTTATATTTTCGACGTTTGCTATTGGCTAATACTTAAGGGAAATTACACACACGTCGAAACAAGCTATATATCTATACGAAATTTATGTTGGACAGAATGAAATATTACTGATCGCTACGTTTTTGTAATGTCAGTTGTAAAATTTCTTCGAATTATCAACATAAAAAAATGGCATTTGAAGTAATTTGCACACCGTTATACAATTGTGATAATTGTAGCTATTAAAAAAATTATTAAAGTGTCTCATAGAAGTCTATTTTTGTTATGTTTGATTACGTGATTTATAATAAAATATGGCATACACCTGAGATAAAATTATTTTCATATTTTTTTTGTTGAATTAAATAAACTGAAGTCAACGCAAATGTATATTTTCTTAAACATTTTACTAAAATATTTGTCAGGTAAGATTATAATAGAACTGACGTTTTACTTTCAAATTACCCGCCATTATTCATTCGAGTTAAATTTCGGTTGACCGGAAGTCGCCATTAACTTAATTATTCTAAACCGAAAATGGCAAGGATTTCCTACACCTAAATGTAAGCGATTTTGAGATATTTTCAAACTTATGTAAAAAATTGTTTTGCCTTTCATTTTAAAAAAATGTTTTTACTGCAGTCTTAAATTTCAAGATACAAGTTGTGTATCATTTGAAAGTATAATCCGCAGCTTTTCAATCATATCCCAATTATCCCTGAAAAAGTTATAGTTTGGTGGCAATATGGTGTCGAACCTCATTATGTTTAACTGTCCAAAACTCAACTTTCTTAAATAGAACATATATTTTTACAGCATGATACACAGAATCAAATTTTGCAGCGATTAGCTTTGGGTTTCTCTATGCCAATTACGTTTAATTTTCCTGTTATTAATAATGATGTATTCTAATGGCATATTTTGCTAGAATTAATCCAGTCTTTTCGCAATAAGGTTCAACTAAACAAAGTATTTATTGACATAACACATAAAAATCATAAGAATCTGGATGGAATGCCCATATAACTGTAACTGCTGTAACATCTTTAGTACTGGGGGCTGAGTACTAAAGATGTTACAGCTCTATATTCTAATTACTAATACTCTAAAGATTGTTAATTTTCCAGATTTTTCAGATTCTGCCAATCAAAAATATGTTTTTCAATGCATCCTTGTTCTCTTCGAGACGCTCATGAAAAGTGAACTTAAAGTTAAAGACTTAAGATTACTTTTCTCCTTATTTTCTATATTTTTTCCTCAATTTGTACATTTTTTGTGTTGAATCAATAAATCCCTTGTTTGGTTGAAACTTATTGGGAAAAACTGGATAAATTCTAGCAAAATATGCTATTAAAATACATCATTATTAATAACAGGAAAACGAAACGAAATAGGTATAGAGAAACCTAATACTAATCGCTGCAGAATTTGATTCTGTGTATCATGATGTAAAAATATACAGAATGTTCCATTTAAGAAATTTGAGTTTTCGACAGTTAAACATAATGAGATTCGAGATCACATTGCGACCAAACTGTAAATTTGTCAGGGATAACTAGGATATGATTTGAAAGCCTGATGATTATAATTTCAAATAATAAGCAACTTCAATCTTGAAATTTAAGAATGCAGAAAAAACAATTTCTTAAATGAAAGACTACCAAAACGATTTTTTATATAAATTTGTAGATATCTCAAAATCGGTTACAGTTAGATACAGAATTAGTATTTAGAGGTTTAGAATCAGAATTTGCAATGAAAATTATAACATTACACTTAAAATAAGAAAGTTAATGACGACTTTCAGTGATGCAACGTGATGCAAACGTGAAAATAATTTACTCTGAAGATCATTTTGGCCTATAGCGGTGTACTTATTTTCAGAATTTTTGTATATTTCCTTCCTCAAAATATTTTAATAGGTCGCTGAATTTGGGGGACCCTGTATGTACATATGCAATTTGTGGTAATTCACTTTATGTAAAAGGTGGGATGAAACCACTATTATTTATTTAGCCATCTGTTTAGACAAAAACAATATAATTGTTCAACTAAACTCAATAATCGTTTAAACAACTTCAAAGTGGTTATTTTATAGTTAGGAAACCATTGGGTTAAGTCTGCTATAACATTTATTTAACGAAAATAATTATTTCTTAAAATAAGTGTGTCAAATTCTTGGTTAACTTTTGTCAATTTTTTCGTACAAGACAATGGCGTTAAGAAATTAGTTAGCTCAATCTGAGAAAGTATTGTTTTGCTTATATACAAAACAGAGATTGTGTTGAATAATTTGATAAAAGTATGTATTTCTGTGATGCATGTACGATACTATATTTCTAATGTGCGGCACTTTTGGTAGTAGAATTTAGGTAACGTAATTTTACCACCACAGCACGCTACGGATAAGAATCCTACTTTAATGCATATTGTTTGCATAGGCCCGATCCATTTTAAACGCAAAATTTTGGTTTTCATTATATATACGTGGTTTAATTATGATTCCGTAGTAAAAAATTTGTCATTAAGAAATCTATTAAACTGTATGTACGGAGTATATCTATACCTATGTTAATGTAACATCAAAACAGAGTTAAGATATAATTAAAAACTCACACCATTCATTTCATTCTCAACTAAAAAATTTGAATTGCAGCAGTAATGATATAATATTATCGAAAATGAATATCGAGAAAAGTAAAAATTTAATAAATGAAAACTTATCATTAATATTACAAAAGATTTAAAAATTATCTGGAAGTCGTAGCTTAAAAAATTCGCTTAAATAATACGTCGAGGGAAACGCGAGTTTTAAATTAATCTCTATAAAGTCGCAAACTACCACAGATTTACTATTACAACAAACAGTACAAACACAAGCCACGTTCAGAGTACTCACCTGTTGAAAATGTTTTGTCTGGTCTGTTGATACTGGCTGAGGTTAACAACGTTGGCTTATATAGCATCTGTGGATACACGCCGGCGCCCAAACGTTCCCGATTCGTAGTACTGCGATATGAAAAACAGCCCGCCATCCACTCTCACCCTCTCTCCCCATATATTACATTAATTACACTTATCATCTCCGGTTCAACGAGAGACAAACAATACAAGAATCTTATATAGACGAGACATATTTCTGCCATTTTCTCCGGTATTATGGCTAATTGCCTTAACGCCAGTTATGCGAAAATTACCATAATCAAATTAGATACAGTAAACGAATTTTCTATTCCGCTGGACTGATTATGCATATATAGGGTCGGCCTACGGAAGGAGATTTGTTAATTTAGACTTATTCATCAAGTTTCGCCTTAGCTATTATATTATTGAAGTAACAAATGACATTCTAGCTTTTAGCCGATATAAATCGATGTTAGAGTCATTTTAGGAAAAAGTTTCAACTATTCTTTAAAAAGTTTTACAAGAAATTTTGCAAAAAGTTTACCAAAAATCAAACCCTGAATGAACGAACTGAAAGATGAATTCAGTGCTGTAAGAAAATGTTGTTGCAGTGATCGACATCAACCTTATGTCGTTCACAAAAATACATTATAGTGCAGTTCAAGTTTTGAAGGAAGTATTGCTGTTATGGAGATCGTACCTCACGTTGGCGAATCTATTTAGGTAATTAATTTTCCATATGTTGTCGCTCTGAAAGCTATAGTAAATTTTATATTGTCAACTCATAAATGTCAATTTGTGAATTTATCCCGGAAATATTTGCATTTATGGGTTATGTTTAGTTATGTTCTTATACGAATATTGATAGAATAGTGTTCATTATTATACCACAGGCATACCTAACCTTTAAAAAAAACAAAAGGAAACATCAAAATACACATATTAACCCTATCATTGCTGTTAATCACGTGTAATATTGTATTTATTTACAGAGAAACATATGTGATTTACACAATATAAATATACAAATATTTACAGGAATATGCTTACAACAAATTATAAATCATTTCTATAATAAATTTGTCTATTTAAGTAGTATCGGAAGACCTTGAATATGATGATGAGGCCGATGTTAAGTTAATAATAAATTCTTTGGGTTCATCTTACATCTCCTCCAATTTCCCCATTTCTTCTTCAACTAAAGTTAATAAAATATAAGTAAAATTAATTGTCTTACTTTTCTTTAATGTCATTTTGCCAATTCTGTACTGAAACATTGTCGTATCCTTTCTGCAGAATCACAGACATATCAACTTGAAATTTGTATTATTGTGCCTCATATAATCCTTGGCATCCAACTCTTATAACACTTATAATGTCACTAGTGGCGTTCTAAGAGTTGGATTGCTCTCGGAGTGCTACGTCTGACATTACTTTCCTTTGTGGTTTTCTGCTGAGGATGGCAACTTAGTTGGCGAAAGAAGTATACAGAGTTATTTACTCAACAAGGTCGTAAGGGGTATTTCTAACTTAAATAATGGTACTAGATCTAAAGCTCAAGATATGCCTGTGCTTATTCAGCAAGGATACGGGAATGTTTCAATACAGAATTGGCAATAGCATTGGCATGTGGTTTTATTTTACTTATATTTTATCAATTTTAGTTGCAGAAGAACATAAACATACTTGTGTATACATTTGTAAATTTATAACATGTAACTCCATATAAGTCTTTCTTAAAGCAAATACAATATGACACGTGATTAACAGCAATAATATGGAGTAAAATAATTTATTCTTGTTATGCGTATTTTGATGTTGTTTCGTTTTGATTAAGATTGTGCACACCCGTCGTATAGCAATCAACATTCGTATAAGAATTTAACTGAACATAACCCATAAATACGAATCTTTCTACGATAAATTCAAAGATTAACATTTATGAGTTGGTAACATAAAATTCACTAACATGTTCAGAACGACAACGTATGGAAAATGCATTACCAAAATAGATTTGGCAACGTGGGGTACGACCTCTATAAGAGAAATACTTCCTTCAAATAGTAACGACAAACATTCCCACGTACAGACAGCTGTTTCGGGCTCCTTAGTCCTCAAGCGCTAATTTCACGAGCGACGTAATTCGAGTCGAGTCGTAATTCGTTATGAATGCTTCGCTTTACGCTAGAAGTCGCCTATGAGTTTTCATTGTGAACATCTATGTAAAGTGAATGAATATAGCGTACTGAAAAAGTGGCAAGCATTCCCCGTCGTACACTGATGAGCATAACAAGCTGTGTTGTGTGATCCAAAAGCGTTATGTGTATATATATATACATTTTTCATTAACGTTTATATGTATATACATATAATATTATGGTTATATTACCTTCTTACCAGAGTATTGGCACAAGTAATTTTCAGGATTTTTTTTGTTAATTCCTTCAAAACTTGAACTGCACTATACCTTTACTGAGTTTCGAAGAGTAACTATGATTGAATTAAAATATATATATTGAAAACACTAAAATCAGTGTGAGATGTGACAGGAAATGAAATCAACATTGGAACATTAATGTCTTGTAATGGAAAATAGACTATTAGATATAATAAATGCGTCCTTACATTCAGAATAATTTCCCAGCGAATGAGGAAGTCTCCTTCATATATCATACCAGTACTGAAAATAAGTAGGACAAGGAAGTGCGAGAAGTTTAGACAAATTAATACAGTGATAGTTTATGAGAAGGTGAAATTCATATGAAATTCATATGAAAGATACTTAAAAAATTTATTTTGGTCTCTTCCAAGTAGAAACTGTTGGTGGTGGTAGTAAAGATGTCATACGATAGACGCATATTCCATTTTGGAGCTGACAAGGGATTATCACACTCTCTTCCATGCACCATCGTCGGAAAAATTGTTACAGGTACGTAGCGTTATTTTCATGTTTATGTATATTTACCAAATTTAATATATAGTATGGCCCGAAATAAACAGTACTGAACTTGCACTAAATGTGCACCTCCTCGTTCAAGACAGACTTTATAACGAAGTTTCAAGTTGGTCGTCATATTATCGAATAAGGGTTGTCTCAGTTGTGCGAAGAAGGCTCGAAGTGCATCCTTTAATTCATCGATGGTTTTTGGTGACTGCAACCTTTGGTCATGCCACAAATGTATGCGTCTGGGGAGGAAAGGTGTGACGAATGTGAGGATAAAATCAGTAAATCGTGAAATGATTTTGGCTTGAAAATGTCCCTGAAGATATTGACGAGCTGCGACAGCAGTATGGCAAGTTGCCCCGTCCGGCTGAAAAACTTGCGAAATGCCAAATTACCTGCACGAGATAATCGATGTAGATCACGGATAAAGCGTGTTAAAATTTATATGTACCGTTGTTGATTAAGTGTGACTTGTCTACCATTATCTTCGATAAAGTAAGAACCAATGATTCCGTGTCCCGAAACTGTACACGAGACACTCACTTTAGCACTATGTAAAGCAACTACTTGAACCTCATCGGGTCTAACAAACCCCATAAATCAATTTGTGCGCCAATTCACATGGCCCGACAAATGAAAACGGACTTCGTCTGAAAACCGTACATTTTTAAGAAATTCAGGATTTTCATATAGTAACGCGAGAATTCTGGTGCAATATTCCACTCTACTGCGATAATCCCGAGGATGTATCTGTTGGTGTACCTGAATCACGTACGAAAGCGCACCCAGATCCTTCAGGATTCCTTGCAAGGAAAGAGAACTTCCTTGCAAAGAATCTTGAAGTTGCAACGCTGTCCTTCGCTGGCAGACTGATTTTCTAAGATCTGCTCAAAAGCGCTTGGATGGTTATTGCTAATGCTAACTGTCCTGGGACCGTCCGACTTTCCTTTTCATTCACACAATACAGT
Source organism: Osmoderma eremita (assembly GCA_031763485.1). Classification (NCBI taxonomy): domain Eukaryota; kingdom Metazoa; phylum Arthropoda; class Insecta; order Coleoptera; family Scarabaeidae; genus Osmoderma; species Osmoderma eremita. Next base: position 160,130 of record JARFOC010000689.1, on the reverse strand, counting down.
GCCAGTATTTCTCAACTTTTCAACAACCTTTAAAATTACGGCATTACTCGGAGAACGTTTATTCAACTGTTCTGTGAATTTATCACATACGTATCGCAGACTTGCACAGTTCAGTCGGGCGATTTCGTGTGAACGAAAAAATTGCTCCCCCAGAAAAACTTCCTCCTCTGTACTTTAACACCATTTTTAACAATTAGGCACTACTAATTAATTGCTTAACGCTTACTTGACAGGTCCCTATTATTTAACACAGCTACCTAACGTGGTCAGTACAGTTTATTTCGGGCAATACTGTACTTAGGGTTTCTTTTTTATATCTGGACATTTGCATGTTTCCAAGTTGACACCAACTAAAGGAGTCAACAAATTCGTCATGCAACCGCAAAAATGCTATTATAGCCCCTTGGCCTATTATAGGAACGGCATTGAAGACGAACTCGAGTTTCTGCCTACCAGACGTCGCCAGCGGCCTTCCGAATGCTAACCCCGTTTTTATTGCAAATCGTCTAATGATTGTGCCCCTTTTATGACTTTATTATGAGTAGAGTTATGGCCATTCGATATTTCGTCACTGGAAAACGGCTCCTTTTGCGATTTGGCGCACTTTCCGTTGTGCGATTCTGTTCATTATATGATGAATCTCTAGAGGGGAAAGCTGCTAGTGCGTGTACTTGGTTTGATCTTCGTGCTGGTGCTAGGGGTTGAGTTATGACCGTTCGCTATTGAAATGCGCCATATTGGAACATAGGCGTCACCGGTGACGTGAATACTATGGCGGATATTCAAATAAATCAAGTTAATGAGACACTAATAAATGTTTTATTTAGGAGTAAATAATAATCTGAAATGTTTGTATAATATATAATATATAATATATATATTTCATAATTTAGCCAAGAAGTTTATCGAAAAGACACAAGGAAAAGCAATCAGAAAGAAATTAAGTAAACTAA
>JARFOC010000689.1:148006-159077 GCA_031763485.1 Osmoderma eremita | reverse complement strand
GAAATTATAATAAATCTATTAAAAACAATGGGAAATTTCCTTCAAATTCTTACCAAAATATCACATTTAGAAATATTGGAGGTGGGTCGCATTTTCAACATTAAACATTACGTTTTTCATAGTTTTATTGCCAACATTAATTCTATTATTGGAATTCTATATCTCGTTTATTAATGGTTGGTAGCAAAACCAGGGTTTGGTACTTAGGGTTGCGGCCATCTTGTTTATTGCCAAAACACCAATGACCTTTTCGCTCCCCTGCTTTACAGTTATTGTATGATGATTACTCAAGGCTACTCGAGACTGCACAACGGGGGTGATATAAATGGAGGCGTAGACATCATGCGTCATGAATCGTGTTACAATGCTGTGCGATTAAACAATATTTATTTTTATAATATTGTACATGTATGTACCGCAAATTGTGCACGTCGTTTTCCCCCTTCACAAAATATTGCATATTGTGTGCGGTACTAGTATGGCACACCAATTATAGACGTTCTCATCTTCAAGTAATATTGCCCCCGCTTCGATTCCGAATGTGGAATTTTTCAATATTTTAAATAAAAATAAAAAATTTTAAAATTACTTAAAAAAATTAAAAATAGAAGAATTCTTTTATGATGGATTTTATTGAGGCAGTTTGTTGTTTTCGAGAATTTTAAGCTTCCTCTTGGGGGAAAGCCACAATCCGTATCTGAAACACTGTTATCTTAATAGTGCGGGGGCTGTGCACTATTATAATAACTATTGATTGAGAACTCCGCTAATAGTTGGAGAAAGTGCCGCTTAGATGCTGTTACAAATAACAGTAAATGCTTAGTGCAAATATGTACAGGAGATTTTATAGGTGCAACCAAAATCACGAAAGATAACCCAGAGATAACTTATACCGTCGGTTACTATTTACTTTACTCAGCGCACACAATGTAACTATAAAAACCTAACAAAAACCATATAAATCAGTGAAAACCAAATATGCAGTTGTTTACTTACGTGAAATTTTAGTTCCAACCTACTTTTTGGAATTTGATGGATACAATAGTGTGTACGAGTGGTAACTTTATCGTTATATTTATGATTATAATTACTTATAATATCATAATTTGCTTTCCAATGTTGGCCAATGGCATCATTCTCTTAACTTAATATTATACTTTAAATATATTTATACCTACATATATGTTCATGATCTCATTGCGGCTTCTTGTTTTAAATAAAAGAAATTGGTGGTTTAAAAAACCATTTATTTATTTAATATAATAACACAATTATATATCAGTTTCAAAATTGCTATATATCTATTCTTAAAGTTTAATTCCAAAGGAAAATCAATTTCATATTCATTAACCTAGTATTAAAGGATTATTTCACTTTCGCGGTGATAATTGTTTTAGTTGCAGAAAGAGACATTTGAGGTCTCTGTTTTTGGATATTTTCTCATCTGAATAAATGCCCATCTTATGCAGTAGGTTGTGTCTGTACAAGGTTGGTAAACTTGTTTATCCATCATATTGTTGCGTGTAATAAGAATAAACACATTTTAGTTCATGGTTCAAATTAATAGATAGAACTTCAATATGCAAGGTATTACTCAAAACTGACGGTTTTTATAGCTACTCTAATGATTTTTTTAGGTCAGGTAAATTTTAAAGGTTAGTTTAGATTCTAGAGTAATCTGCTACAGGTAATCGCAGTCGTATAGAAATAATACCTACAGAGAATGATAACGAACCATCCCCTAGCAAGACGAGAAAGCGCACAAACATGGATATTGAAAACTCTTGTCAAATGTTTGTAAGTTATTGTAGACCGTACTTAGCATGCTATTGTTCCCTGGCTCTTTCAATTTACAGATTGACAATTCGGCGAATGTTTTAAAAACAATCAGAAACCTATATCATGATCGGCTAATGTGTGATGTTAATTTAGTTGTTGGCATGAAGGAACACTCAGCTCATCGTTTAATACTTTGTGCTTGCAGTGATGTTTTCCAGGTAGATATATAGAAAATGTCATAGATAATATTATTTTACTATAGATATATATTTGAGGCAATGTTAATGAATCCTGAATGGAATGAATGCCATGAGAGTCGAATTATTCTTCAAGAATTACCACAATGTGAAAGAGTTTTTCACAATTTTCTAGAATATTTTTATACTGGCAAAATTACCATAAATCAAACTAATGTTATGGCTATATTGTCACTTGCTGATAAATATATTGTAAAGGTCAGTTAACATTATATTAAATATTGCATTAATATAAATTTATTTATTTTCAGAGTCTAACAAGGTTATGTTTAGAATACATGGTAACCCACATTCCGCAAGCTGCAGCACACAATGTTTTGTTTTCATGGTTGCAATACACCATGTCCTGTGGACACGATAAGGTCGCCCGTTATTGTTTCAATTATACAAAATGGAATTTATGTGCTGTCGCGAATGCTCCTCAATTTAGTGAATTCGATGTTGAGCTATTAGTCAATCTGCTCCAACAAAACGATATAATTGTATATAATGAGATGGTGCTTTATAATTTCATGGTGCGATGGTTAGATTTACAAAGAATAAATTTACAACAATCTGGTTTATCAAAAGGAGATGTCGACAGGCACATGGATAGTTTAGTTGAAATTGTGATGTCACATATAAGGTTTCCAATGATGACACCGAGGGAATTAGCAGAACTCCTGCTTTCACCCCTGATAAATAAGTACAAAGAGTTTTTTGTTGAGCGGATGGCAATTGGTATGGCTTTTCATTCTGGACAGAAAGAACGTGTAGAAGAGATATGTGCCACGGAGGAAGGGAAACTATTATTTTCACCACGATTGTATGTTTCAGATAGTTTCAGTACCGTGTTGTCCATAGAAAACTTTAAATCCTTACCGTGTTATCACACCTGCACGTTTGTTTTTTCCTCCCATGTTTCAGCAACCGAATGTGATTCGGATAGGATAAATGAGTGGGTGGTTGATTTGTATCCTAAAGGTGTTTGGTTCAAAAAATGCTTCTTAATTTTATGGCAGGGACCGATAGAAGTGCCAGAAGAGATTTTATCTACAGTTAGGCTCTCTTTGACGTGCCGCGAGGTGCCATATACTGATATTAAAGTCAGAATTGGCATTCTCCTCTATGCCAAACAGGGGGGTATAGAATACATTGTGAAGGTAATAGAAAAAGTTCACTACTTCAATTCTTTACATCGCGTTCTAAATGTAGACGATATAATTCCATTTGATGAACTGAACCCGCCAGCTGTAGCTGGGGATTTTGATACTAAATACTTAATCGGGTCTAAAAATGATCAATTAAGAATTAATATTGTGATAACTCCTATATCACCGCAATGACATTTACTGAATCTTATTCTAAGGCATTGTTAATATTTCTTGTACATTTTTGTATATATAATTTTTATGGTGCAATATAGACGTTTGGATGAGATTCAAAAATTTTGAATTGGCTTTAATTTCTCTACTTTCCTTAACAGTAATACTGTATCAGTAAAGGTTATAAGGACTATGGAGCAGTATAGCAAAAACAATATATCGGATCTCTCTCACCATGATTGACAATTGAATCCAGGTATTCCCGAATTTGTTATGAGGTGAGGAGTTATCCTATATGTTGTGTTTAGGTTACACTATGTATAGTATATAGACTGTTCAAAGTTAACCATTTCTAAGTTCGTTATTATTAAAGCTACGAAATCTATTAAATTTCCTAACATACTTTTTCTGGTGGTAAAAATAGAAAAGTAATGTTTCGTGTCTGAGATATGATCTATTGTGAAATTTTGCTATAAAACATTATGAAATGGTTTTCCTTAATTTTAACTCCCATTACTGTTGGTGGGAATATTTTGCTTGTTGCAACTCAGTTTCACTCCCTCAGAATGGCCCACTAACTTTGGGACCATACCGCTTACAACGATTAAAGATGCTGACGAAGAATGAGAATTCTGCGTAAATACTACAGGCTCCCACCGCCTGTGAAATTAAACATTAGACCTACAGGATTTTTAATTAATATTACAACTAGTGATGGGCGAAAATCATTCGAACGATCATTCATTTATCGTTCGAACGGTTTAGTTTAGTTTTACACCCGCTTCACTTCATTTGTGACGTTGACTGAAGCACCACGGAAATGCAACAAATACAAATAAAAACGAACATTGCGCTTCACTTCAAATTCCCTCAGATTCAAACTGTGTGTTTAGCTAGTAGTTGAGTTATTGTTTTCTTTCCTCATTCCAGTTCCTTTTTTATCTGTGTTGATGGTTTGTTTTTAATTTTAAAACCATGGAAGACCGATGTCTTCCAACTGTAACGATGTTGTGGTTAAATTTCTAATAAACTTCGTGTTAATCATTCCCAACATGGAACCGGAATTTATTAGAAAATTAGGCACATATATTGCGAAATTGTATTCTGATTGACTGATTTCATATTATTTTACCGTATGTACTTATGTTTATACTTGTAGTTTGTAGGTTATGTGAAGCGTATCAGTGCGACCGAACGCTATTTAGCTGAAGCGTTTCAGTAAAGTGCATCATAAAACTGCATTTCCATAGCGCTTAATTTTTAAACAGAACGCGGTCATTAACTGAAGTGAAGCAAACTATCTGAAGCGGGTGTAAAACGAAAGCTACATTAATGAATGATTTCATCGTTTGAATGATCATTCATTCAAAAATCCCTCGAATGATTCTAGCTTAATGAATGACCAGTCGAATGATTTTACTGTTTGAATGAACACCGTCCTGGTGTCGGTGAAAATGCTGACGTAATCGTCTGCGCTAAATGGTCTAGAAGGGGAAGCGTAGACCGAATAGATTTTCAATGGGATGAAATTGTTCCAAGTCAGGATGGCCGTTGCTTCGAGGGATTGAAGCACCGGCACGTCGACAATGGAATGACGGATACAATTTTTAACGAGAACCGCGGTGCCTCCGCCACAGTCCGTCAGGCGATCCCGACGGTACACAGAATAATTTGCGACTGTGAGATTGTCCCCAGTACAGAACCAAATCTCACTAAGAAGATAAATATCAATCTGGAATGAGTGTAGAAAAGAGCGAAGCTCCGGTGTTCTCTTTTGAACACCGCAAGCGTTCCAGGCTACCTGCCTGGTATCTCGGAGATGCGTAGCTAGAAATGCGCTAGCGCGCCATTAGAATTAGTTGGGGATGGAGAAGAACGCTAGCAGCTGTGATATTGCCGCTGGAACAGTTCGTTGCTTGACCTTTGCTTCATAGAGGCAAGTGCCAGCAGGCAGTCAGACACATTGAGTGATTGCTGTAGTGGAAACAGATGAGGCATAAGTGTGGACGGTCGCCTGCGGGAATGTTTTATTCCGTCTTGGAGCGGGAGTTTGCTTTCCGAGGGGACGTCGGGGTCCCTAACGGGCTGTATCGATCGAGGCGAGAAAAATCGGGACAGCCGCGGTAGCTGACAACGTGGCCCTGGCCGCAGTTGGCATATTTCGCCGGTTCCTCTCTAGAACGGAGCCACTCGCGCACACAGTTCTTCGTCGCAAGCGACGTACTTCGGGGGGGCGGTACAACGCGATTACGCGTGACAGAATTTTTGACATCGGAAACATTGATCGATGCCGGAGCGGCAGCGCAAACTTTCCTCCATGCAGGAGATCCGCTGGAGGTGCAAAATCTCTTACTAGTATCAGATGTATTAGAGCCTCTGGTACTTCTTAAACGGGTTACGCTTATGGTCGAGAAACCCTGACGAATGAGATTGTCCTTGATATCTTCAAGGAAGCATTCAATGGGGACCCCTCGAATAACAACATTTAGTTGTTTCTCCTCTGGAAGCAGCCTGGTTGGTGCTCTGAAGTCGTCGATAGAAGATGGGAAGAAGCATCTTTTGTACTTTGCGCCTTGAGGAAATTAATCCTCTCGGCCGCAAAGGTTTAGGGAAGGCGGCTCCAAGCCGCCTTATCCCTTAGTACTACTGGCGGTACTTGGGCGCCTTGTTGGTAGGGTCATCCGATTCACGATTGATCGAAGGCTGCTCGATCGCAGGCTCCGGTCTGGGGACGCGGCGACCTTTTGAGCCTTTTTGGAGGCTCTTGTGACTTGGCACTTGCCTTAGCAGGCGCCCTTCGCTTTCTGTTGGCACCATCCTTGCCGTCCGGAGAGGACGATGAAAACTTTCTCTCCGGCTTGGATGATGGCAGCGGGGATGCGGCCGGCGTTCCTGCCTCCATAGGCGAAAGGAGTTCTACTTCTGCGCTGCGGGCATGTATCAGTCATCTCCACGATGAGGGCCCGTAGCCCCCCGTTCGATAGCTCAGATATCGGCCGACTGAGATTGGGGGAGGGAGGTGAATGGTCACTCCTGTCACTGGCCGAAAGGTAAAAGTTTTTACTGTAAGAGAAGAAATTTATATTACAATGTCATCTGTGGACTCTTCAAGTTTATTAGAAAAACTTCACGAATTTAGAGATACTTTAACAAAAAATTTAAAGGATAACTCTATCCTCCTCTCGATTCTTGGCTACTTTAAAAAAAGTTATTAGTAAACCCTTTACTGGTGTGTGGCTGGTTGTCTGCTGTGTCATTAATGCATTGATAATTTTCTTTTTAAAGTTACACAGAAAACGTGTAATAAAAAAAAGGACCCGGTATGTACTTCCAACATCCGTTCGATTAAGCATGGGGACATCAATGCTATGTATTATTACGCTTTATAAGATAATATTAACCCCAATTTACTATTAGAGAGATATTTTATTTCGCAACTAGTAATATATATAAATATAGTAACAATTTATATCACTTTATGTATAAGTACAACAGTATTCATTAAAAATTGAGCATTTCCGTCAAAAAACGACGTCTTCGTATTTCGTGAATCAAAAATATATCGAATATTTTGGTGTATAAAAATAATTATAGTGAAAAAAGCTCAAAAGCATCACAATAGTATTCGTTTTCCTTAATCCTAATGGAATGTACCTTAAAGTATAGGCAATACTTTATAAAAAAGATACTTAAATTGTATAGAATTACAGAAACGATTTCAAAAAATAAAAGGAAAATAGATATAAGTACATAAAGTCACACATTTCCACCACAAAATTCAATTTTGGAACGTGTACATAATGAAATTGATAAATGAAAATCAGTAAAAAGCAGTAAATCTATATCTAACTGTCTAGGAAGCACTAATTGACAAAGACGGCGGGAAGACTTTCATAGAAGTGAAATCGTTAGCGATTGCAACAAACATTTCGGTTGTCGGCTTAGGCACTTCATACTGAAATCCTAAATCTCTCAGTTTACTTCCATCTAGATTTAAAGATTTATTAACTAATAATTCCGGATCCATGTGCGGTGTTAACGGTGTGTTTTGGATGCCATCGTTTCTACACGCTTCCGCCCAGGGTTGTAAATGTTTATCGTTTGCTTCATCAGCGGCAACGTTTAAATCAACAACAGAAGAAACTAAATTTCCGTAGTAGTCCACCTTTATATTAAAGATATCCGAAATTATATCAGCGACAGTTCCCTGTGTAGAAGAGTTCTCGTCCACGACATTATATATCTAAACAAATTACAATGTCACACGGAAGTATTATCGTAATTTATCTTACCTGTCCAATAGTATCTTCTCGATTACATACAAACCATATAGCTCTGCATACATCGTTCACATGAACAGTATTTAACGGTAAATTGTAATTCCATAAAAGCTTCATAGTTTCTCCCAGCTGTTTATATATAGAGGCAATAATTAGGCGTGTAGTCATACCGAGTTTATCACCAAATCCGTAAATTAAAGCGGGTCTCAAAATAGTGTAATTTAATTTTTCAATTTTCGCCAATCCTTTCTCCACCTTGGAAAGAGTATTATAAATTTCATCATTTGAAAGTTCAGGATCAACCAACTAAATATTAGAGCGTTAATTACAAGTGCAATTTTGTATGGCATGATGTTTCATTTAAAATGACAAAGCGGGAACAGGAGATGTGTATAAATTGGCGCAAAAGTTACAAGTGGCCCTCTTGGTAAAAATAAACGAAAAACACATTTGGCATTATTGTAGAAGAATAAATATAATTCTAATCAAAAACATTACTGTCAAATTTTGGTATTTGTATTTAATTCGACTTTCGTGTTATAATTTTGTGTAACTTGTTTTTTTTTTGTGACGCAGAAAGACAAGAACTAACAAAAGCTATACAATATTTTTGATTAGTTCTTCTGTTTGTGTTCTTTCATTATTTTCTTCACGCATGAAGGATTTTACCGTCAGTGAATATGCCGATGTGTACATATTTTTTTAAATTAAATGAGAATCGAAACTCCACAAATCTTCAATCGTTTATGCAACCTAAAGTACACGTACGTATTTTTGGTAAATAGTTTTTAAATAATATTTCAGTTTGTGGTATTATTTCTAACGTTTTCATATTTTTTGACGGATACTATTAAATTATAGCATTTTCTAAAAAAAATTTATAGCAGCAGCTCTACCTAACAGAGTCGAAAAAAATAGAGAAGATATCAATTTTCTCAAACGAAGTTAGAGACGGCAGTAACGCGGCAGTATTAGACTATACCTCATAGATAACAACTATGAAACACACGGATTTAAATTCAAACAATTACGTAGGTAACAGTGTCACTGATTTACTATCAGATAAATATTCAAAAATAAATTAAACCTTACACTGTAAATTTCATATTTTTCAATATGTATTATTTTGTCAATAAATAGTTTAAAGAGTACATCAGAAATTAAAACGTAAATTTTACCCATGTGATACTACTGACGAGTATGAAATTTTTGAAAATTGAAATTTAGAAGACATATGGAACATGATACAACATTTTCACATTAAGATATTTGATTCAGAACTGAACAAAGAATGTCGCTGTCTGTAGCTTCTGTACCAATTTATACACAGCCTGTATAGTTGAACACATAAAATTGTATGTATAAAACTTTTGTAGAACAAATGTTGTTTTTTTCTAATATGTATACAAAATAGAGCTGTAATCACACAGCCACTTTTCAGTAAGCAAACTGTTAATGAAAACATACTTCAGCTTTCCATTTAGCAATAAAAGTCCAAGGATCGGTGGGCCCACTTTCTTTATGTGGAACCTTCTCACTTGAATATGCTTGACCGGATGATAATTCAACATAATGTTTAACATTCAAAGCTGCTACCTCTTTTGCACAATTCATACTGAGCTTATAGACACCTTCTTGATAAACTGGATCGGTTTGGCCCATTTTAGTCTCCGCAGCACAATTGATAACAAAATCCCAATTGTTTCCTTCGGTAATAAAGGCATTTTTACAAGACTCTAAAATCAAATGATGGATTTTATAAAAAAGATAAAAAATACAATAAAGATATCAGTAAGTACCTGGATTTATCAAATTGGCGCTTTTAAATTCAACCAGTGGATTATCGAAGATTTCTTTATGGTAAGCGTTTAACCAAGCAACTTGGGGTGGTACCTTATCAACGACCCGGACAAGATTCACCAGCTTATTGGATATCAAATATGCTACCAGATTTCTTCCAACAAAGCCACATCCTGCCGAGATAACAAAACAATAGTGACATTGTGCAATGAATAATATCATAAATAACTAAATTATGCAACAAGCTAAAATCCTAATTTATAAATAATAGATTACTTATATATCACTCACCTCCTAAAATTAAAACCTTATGCGTCTCCATACTCGGCAGGAAAACAATAGCCAACGAGTAAATATTCGTTTCTTATCTAAAAAGTAGAAATGTATATGCTTTCCAGTGATGTCAGACAAAACGTGCGTGCTGTAACTGTAACAACTTACACAATAACGAAGCCGGCCGGTTTGAATAATTCGAACGAAAAGTACCGATGATAGCCGGTTGTAACGTTATCTAATCCGGTGATTTTACTATTATATTATCTTGGTTTTTCTTTTAATTTTAATAATTTCCTTAGCTTTTCTCTGAAATAACGTACTATCTTATTAGCATTTACTAGTATTCAGGCTGTTAGGCTTATATGTCCGTAATGACAAAACGAAACCATTTTAATAATATGATTGCCAGTTACAATCACATTATTAAAATGATTTCGTTTTGTCATTGCGGACACGTAAGCCTAAAATAGTCACAAACAGGATGATCATACAACTTCCCACAAAGCAAAATTTAAATTTGCCGCTATTATTTTTAGTAACACTCAACAGTTGGCTAAACGTTGTGTCTCGAACGCAGCGTGAACCATGCCCTGTTCACTTAAATTGGGCTACTGGTGCATTGGTTTAGTATTTCTCCAGCTCGAATAGGTGGCAGTAGCCAGACCAATTTACAAAATTTACCGATAGTACGTGACCGGTTAGCCATTGTCATAGATAAGTAGTATAGCTGCTCCACTCAAGGTAATAGAAATCGAACTCTGTATCGCGCCACCTACACAACATGGAGAAAAACTAAACGTACAAAAACAGGTATATCCCCTAATATTTTTAATTATATATTTATTAATTAATTATAATTATGGATACAGATGAATAAAAACTGCAAACAATTCAGTTAAAAAAAAATTATTTCTTTCTTTTTAAATACATAGTTCTAGCACATTGAAATGGTTTTGGATCATTTTGTTTTATCAGCCGCAACACACACACTGTTCGGATTACTCCTCCCGCACAAATATTAATTAATTCGGGACGTCACGTGTTTCGGGAATACGTGGATTCCAATCATCAAGTCCGGCAGCGAATCTTTTCCTTTCAACGGGTCTTCACAATGTAGCCAATGATCCAAAACATACCCACCAAAAATAGTTGAGTAAACACACAAATACTGATACAAAAGTCCTAATAACACAATGGGGGCCGGTTTTACAATGACAGTATAAACACTAATAACTGTTCCATGGAATAACGTATACCAACACATTAACCCGACCTTATGTGTTGGTATACGTTATTCCAATGAGAACTAAATCACATGGACTGCACTATTCCACCCCGCGCTACCAGTGATTCATACGTGTATAATCCGAATTTA
>JARFOC010000689.1:122910-146962 GCA_031763485.1 Osmoderma eremita | reverse complement strand
ATACTATCTTGCATTTAGTAAAAATATTTAAGAACATAGATGTACTTGGCAATAGAAAACGTTTTTCTGTGTGTAGGTTTATCCACAGACGGGTTTATCCTGGATTTGTAAAACCGGCCATTAGTAAATTAATTTGTGTCTCTTAACCTATCTAGCACGATTGGTTGCCTACATTAATAATATTGCCCCATTCACTGCACTCCTTTATTACTTAACAACATAACAACAAAATGTTATTAAGATAATTTGTCAACATAGCAAAAGATCATTACTAATATTGGTAAAAGTATCGGCAATATTTCTTACAATTTAAAAGAAACAATAATAAATGTATATTTCGCAATTAAAAAATCTCCGCTTGATGCATCACCTGGATGCATGGATTTGAATTACCAGCACAACTTAAAAAGAATTCACATATTTTCACATTAAAGAAAGGAGACAACCGGAATTGTACAAACTATAGAGGGATAATTTTACTGAGTATCGTGTCCAAGACGTACGAGTATATACTGGAGAGAAAATTAACGAAAATAACTGGAAAACACCTAGCCGAATCCCAAAGCGGCTTTAGGAAAGGGAGAAGCACGCAGGACAACATATTCACACTAAAGCAGTTAATGGAGAAAATTAGACCAAGGGGTCCTCCTCAGGGAGGGATTCTATAATTTACTAAAGCTAAATGAAATGTCGTTACGGTCGAGTCTACGTTTGATCACCGCCCGGTCTAGACAGCGTGGAATGGCGTCGCAATTTATGGGTGTTGGCTCCGAGATATGCGTGAAAAATAATTGAATGGCAGACTTATCTTTTGTAAGGTGGATGTTCCGATTTTCACAGCAATTACGTTTCCGTCATGGGGGAAGCAGTCTAGATCCGGTCAAAACGTGTGTTCCAACATCGCCGTGGAATGCCTTTGATTTCAAAATAGCATCGTAGAAAAAAGCAATGGATAATCCCAGAGATTCTTCCGGAGAATTAGTAACTTAACCGCCACAGACTAATAGAGTTACGCAGTAACGCACATGGCAAACTGTATCGTTTTAAACGCCGCCGAACTAGCTATAATAGTATCCCCGCATTATCTTCCCATTTTTATTAGAACGAGTACATTTTACCCGTTTTTACACTTCCGATTTATATGAATTCCGTTAAGAACTTCTTACGAGATGTTGGATATTTAAACGTTACAAAATATATTTTACTTCTAAGTCGTTGTTCCCTTACGTGTATGTGTATTTTCAGTAGTTGTTCTTTTGTATTTTATAATTCCCCTTTGTCAGGCCTCCTCCTTATTCAGGCTCCTTATTGGCCACCCGAATCTCAGCAAATGATAGCGCCGTCGACCCGCAATCAAACAACAGGTCTTGGCAAGTAACCGACATAGAGGTTGCGCGAAGGCCTAGTCTTAACAAAAGGTCCATTAAGTGTTAGAAATTTAGAATATCTAATTTTGCCGTGTGCAAGTACCTCGTAACTGCGAGCCTGTGTGGTGTAGTTACGACCGACCAGATTATTTCCTGGGATCCTGTATACTGTTTCTGATGGGGCTATAGAGAACTCCGTGATCCGAGCCGGACTACTGCTAACGACGAAGGCGAGTTGCCGAGACAAACTCTCCGCTACTCGGATAAGTTTCAGTCCATTTTATTCTGTACGTATCCCGAAACGACCCTGAATTCATCGTGTCGCCATTCTCTCCACGCCGTACGAACGATTTGCGTACGTCACCTTTAATTAACGGACGAGTAATTCAATGTCTGTACCGTGTAACGCTGAAATTTAACAATCGAAGGACATTCCGTATTCATTTTAGCGCCGTCAGCATTATTTTGTACATTTATCTGTTAAAATTCATTTACTAGTATATTAATCATTAGGTAACGTAAATTTTATTTGAAAATTGTAAATCCACATACGCAAGTAAAGTAAATTCATTGTTAACGTAACCCGTAAATTCATATATTAGTTTATTTTATTTGTGATATATAAATATTGGTCTACAGCATATCATTCATCCACTATACTGCAACTACGGCCTTCTTGAACGCCCTCGTGATTCTGTGGTAGCAACTTGGAGTCGATGAATTCCACTGGCTTGTCGTTCTTCGTATGGTAGATTCGTGATGTGGTGCGTAAAACTAGTTCAAAACCCTTTTGTTGTGTAGTGTTGTGTCATGTATAATAGTTTGTGTTAATTTACAAGTTATAAAATCAATAAAGTAGTTTTGATTTAGTAACATGTCTTATGCCCATTTCTCGTCGCTGGCTGGACTCTTACTTACTTACTCCCTACCAAACAGAGACCGTCTTTACCGGTTGAGCCACGGATATTAATCGAATCTCTAATGTTAAATTTCAAATAACAATCGTATAGGTGGCAGTCTTACGCGTATTGAATTAACCCAGATGATCAACAATTCGATGGTAGCGATTGCTTCCTGACTCACGAATCTGAACAATAACAATGAACCGACAAGATGTAGAAGATCATTGCAATATATACGTTGGGTATCATTATTATGTAACATACATGTTGTTTTGATAGTAAAGAAATATATTATATTCCGTTATAGACCGTGTACGTTGAATCTTATTTGAAAAGTAATAAGAAACTATTACAAATACCACTTGGGATAGAAATGTTTAGAGTCTCGACGGTGTTTGTAGGTAGGAACATGCCTCTCAATAATTCATATATTCCTGAATAAAAAAACACACACGTTGCAATGACCTCATCAAACTTCTCCATTCCTGATCAATCTAGGAGTGACAAGTCTCTATAAAGACGAACATAATCAGCTCTACGAAAGTTATAATTAATTATAACTTTATTATTCAAAGGAAAGTTATGAGAATTACCACAAAAGATATAGAATGAAACATGCAAGGCTTGATGCAACATGAAATCGTCTTGCACTAGCGGCAAATTATCATAATCAAGCTTACACTCAAAATTCGACAGAGGTATAGCAAAATTCCACTAGGGTTAAAAATTTTATGAAATAGCCTTAAACTCACAATGTCACATAAACTCTTCAGTACCACAGCGATATTACAGATGAGTCCGTACCAAATGTGGGTAAATTAAAGTCTCGAACAATTAATAATTTACCGGAGTGCAGGTAATGTCTTATAAAGAGATCTGACAGTAAATCTAGTTCATCAACCGTCGGCCTTCTTACCAACTAAACAACAAACCCATTTATACATACAGATTTAAAAACACATTTACACCCAACTATATCTAATGTGCTGAACTGAGATCGCAATATTTATGTCTTTCCGGCAAATAGGAATTCCGGGGATGTTTCATGCTAGGGTATCAGAACATAATGGAGGCTTCCTATTACCGCAGAGGGGTAGCAACACTGCGTTCGATAGTGACTTTATATTAAGCGACGCCGGCGTCGAAATTTGGTGGCGTCGCGGCGCTGATGCGGTCTCTCATTAGGGTGACATCAAAACGGAGAAGTTATTGCAAGCCTTATTCGTGATATATGTCCCCCGTAAAACTAATTATTCTCACAAACCCCACCCGTTTATTGATTTTTTTGGCAAAGGGAAAGTTCCGGCTCTTCTGCTATATTTGACTTGGCCATGACTGGGCAAAGAAATAATAAATCATGTTATGTACTTATTCCAGTTTTATTTTCGTAGATATGTTTACAAGGTAGCTGTATGAAATAGCTCATTCAGTCTTTTTTCTTTGATATGATCATTACATCTATTCTACTGTATGACTAAATTAATTATGCGTGGGTATCATCTATTATGAGGGTTTGATGTACGCTGTCATGTTCAGATGAATTTGCAAATAAAAAAGATAAAAATAAAATGAAATTATATGCTATGAAATAAAATGATAATAGCTCGACGTCTTTTACTATTTTATATTTCATAGTAAATTCATTTTATGACACACATGACCGCGTTCAATCCCGTAAACCCTAATGACAGAGATTCTGGCTGTGCAAGCCTTTAGCGACTTTTAATTATACCTAGGTACATTAATTACATATTTCTTAAAATCACAGTTCTTCTTTTTGTGGCATTCTTTTAAATTGTTCTCCTCCTGCTGTTTCTTCATGATTCAAGAATGAATAAATCTCGGTTACGATAAACACGCTGCAACGGATCAGTCCTCGCCTCACAATGGATCGATTAATTCTGGACATGTGATTCAGGAATACGTGGAATTCCATCGTCAACCTCATGACCGAATAATTAATCAATCAATCAATCTATTGTGAGATGAGGAGTGATTCGAAACAGTGTCTTTATTATAGATTCTGCCCCACAATTCCCTCCTTGCAACCTTAACTCACGATAATTTATATTAACATAAATTTCCGGTACAAATTTGCAATCACACGACAAATTTTGTTACATGCAAATTACACCTTCAAATAAGATTTTATTAACTTTAATATTAAATTTAATATGTACATTAAATTTAAAGGAAAATTTTGCCTTTTAATGTTTTGCATGATACAGACAATTAATAACCATTGCTTTACATGAACAAAGATAATCGATAAATGCAGTGTGATATATTGTATTTGGGGATACAACATTACGGGCTTGATTTGATTTGATTTGTGCAATCTGCATTCGGTTGATTCCTGATTATCCGAACAGATCTACCCCATGACAAGGTTTAGTAGTGCGTGCGTCAAATCCTTTTCCGGTATGCCCCGCAGTGTCTATTGCACCTGACAGGGCATTTCTCCGGTGGCTTAATGCGCAGCATTCAAATTAATGTGAAAAGCTGTCTCCTCCTCTTCATTGCATAATCTACACAGCGATTTCTTTCTATGGACTCCCATTGTGTGTACATGTTTCCCTAGGTTGCCGTGTCCAGTAAGTAGACACGTCATCACCCTAATTTGCGTTCTGCCAAGGGATAGTATGTCAGCTGCCAAATGTTGTGATGGTTTCCTCATCATATGTTTGGTGTGTTTCTGTCATGGTGCCAGTGTTTCTGGTATTGTTCAATCACCGAACAACCGCGCCACTCGCAGCAGTTTTTGTAATCCCGAGAGCTGACTCAGGTCCAATGAAGGTCATTTCGGAACCCTCCTTGCTAGCTGGTCCGCCTGGTCATTGCCTGCAATCTCCCCATGCCCCGGCGCCCACATCAGCTTGACTGTATTGTGTTTCGCCAGGTTTTGAAAGTCTTGCAGGCAGTACCATACCAGCCTGGAAGATATCCAATAAGATGCCAATACCTTTAAGGTAGCTTAACTGTCTGTGAAAATGTATAGCGGTTTACTTACTACTGCTGCAGATACTGTCTAACACAGATTTGTATTGCACAAATTCCGGGTTACCATTCATACCTCCAGACAGATTCAACATCTGTCAAAATGAATTAAATATATGTAGTCCATCCGCTCCTTAGAAGACACTACCACTTATGGGAATACTGCACAGCATTGACACATCTGTTAGGGTTAGATATATGAATAAAATATGGTCACAAAGCAAAATGTAAAACATTTATAGGACTTGCTTTCCTTCTGTAATGTTGAAAAAAAAATAAACAATGCAAGGAGTGCACTATGGTGCCGAAGAGCATATACACTGTATCGGATCACTTCTCACCTCGCAGTAAATCAATTCCCATTTATTTCTATCTCCATTCGGTGATGGGAATCCATGTATTCCCGAAACACGTGTCTCGAATGAATCAATTTATTAGGAGGAGAGGAGTGATCCGATATTGTTTGTATGTATAAAAATTATTTAAATAATTGTTGAAACAGAGTTATAAGAGAATGATTATGGGAATGCTACACGGGATTGCCACACCTTATGTGAATAAAATTGGCCTGAGAGTAAAATGTAATATACTTACAGGAGTTGCATTCACTCTGTAACCTTTAAAAAATTATTTGAACTATTGCTAAGGCAGATTTTGTTATAATAATTTATTAAAATACATAGTGTTATCATGGGAAAATTATAAATTTTAATTTTTGTAGAAGTAACATACGCAGTGATCAATCTCAATTGTCTGGATTGGTATCAAAAAGGTCTCTAGATTGGTTATAAACTAGTTTTTATTTACTTATATACAAGAACAAAGCAAATATAATAACGGCGGTATACATGTATATATGCGCAGTGACAGACGACAAAGAGGCTGTTGCCAATCCACGTAGTAAATTTAAATATCAACTATATGGTTTATGAGCAAACTAGAGACCTTTTTCTTCCCAAAACCAGTTGACATTGATCACTTCGTACATTCATAAACTATGGCATGATAAACAAGACACAAAATGGTCATTGATGTAGCTAATTTCACTCTATCAAATTATTAGAAAGTATTAACCAAGTTTTAGGAACATTGTACAGTAAAAAGTGACACTACTGTACTGGCACTACTGTATAGAAAGGGTTACAAATAGTCCCACAAGATATACTGTCTTCTAAGGATCGAATTGACAATAACGTTACTATAGACATTTTTTCGTGTTTATGGTAACTGCTCAATATTCATATGTTCCTTGTTCGGAACGCCAACAGGGAATAGCAATATATTGCAGTATATAAAACGATTACTGATTGTATTACCGCAAACAGGGCAATATAAACGGTTATAGAGTTGAGGATATATCACAAAGATTATTTGTGGTGGCACTACGACATTCTAAAGTGTCTATCTCGTTACTTATACATTCTTTTAATGCTTTTGTTAGTATTAACGCTAATATCTAACTTACAAAAATTCATTTAGTGGGGTATCAAAGAAAAATTTAAAAAGTATATAGAGATATTGACATTTTTACACGTTTGTATGGGTACAACTATTAATTGTGTCCCCATGCAACACACACACAGCATATACCGAGTGAACGCCCGGGCGATAGAGTTTCTTAGTGTCGGGCAGGAAATGTATTTCTCCGATATATCTGTTATAGATAAAGATGAAGCAACATTCGCCAGCATCCGCAACATTAAAATATTTGTTTTCTTGAGCGACTTATAAGAGTGAATACAAAGGACGAGTTCTTAAATTCATCGATGGATCCATCGATAAATTTAAGAACTCGTCCTTTGTATTCACTCTTGATAAGTAATCTCGAATGGCGGGGATGTAAAGGTAAGAACAGCTGTCAACATAATAGCAATAATTTGAACTTAAAGCGCCCTCTATGCCTAAGAAAGGGTACCAAAATCATAATTCTCAAAATTAAAATGTTTCAAGCTGTTTTTAATACATTTGTGATCTTTTACTGCTTGATTTTTTTTTTGCTAAAGTTGGAAGTAGATGATTTAAGACTAGAAGAAATTATACAAATTGATCATGTGATTGCAAACTTATACCGGCAAGCTTAGTATGTACAAAATATGTATGAATATTTAAATGTTTTGTACACTCTTATTGCACTCCTCATTCATTTCAATTATAGATATTTCGATTGCAGATTTAATATTGGTTTCGGATTTATGGTGTTCGGTATAACCTTGCGTGGGTATTGCTAAACACAAAACAGCTCCTAGCAGCAACACAACCGAAACTACTATAATAATCTCGCCGGTATGTTCGCCCAGCATTATATTGAAAGAGACGTTACTAGCAATGGCACCAATTCTTCCTACGGCTATGGCCATGCACATTGCCATGGCGCCGACGACAGTGGGAAATTGTTCAACGATAATACTGCCAATGACCATATTACCAGTCGCCATAGCTGACTGAAAAATGGAGCTTACCACCAATATATCAAATGACGATGACACCCAATAGGCGCCAAGTGAACTGAAGCCCCCAAACAGTAAAGTTAGTAGTGCTAAGTTGTTAACGGTAATCTTCCCAATTAGCCAACCGCCAAGGGTATTGACAACAAGGGCCGATATCGCCACAATTAACGTGTTTCGAAAGGCGTTCGCGTCAAATATTACAGGACAATTGATCGTGGAATTTGAAGATTCCGTGAATGTTAGCTCTTTTAAGGTTATCGATTCGTTGGGGTGTAGCTGGTAATGTTTTTCAAATCTGATAAAAAATTCCGGCAGCCAAAGTCCTAGCCCAAAATATCTGTAACAATACAACATAAATAAGTACTCTTTCTATGATGTTACAAGCAAAAGGAGCTTACCCAAACATATTGGAGCACATAATTAAGCACACCAGAAGCGTTTTTATTCTAATCCGTGGGGAAAATAACAGTTTTATTTGTGTCTTCATATCTCGTAGTAACCTGGCACCTTTGCTTTCGCATCCTAATAACTCAACAACCTTCGAGCTAGCTGCTTCATTGGATAACCTCTTGACTGCGAAATCTTGATTTTCCCCGGAAGTATTTTCGGTGTAGATATTTCTCAGTACGTCCAGAGCTCTCTCGCTATAATTTTTATCGTGCAAGAACTTCGGGCTTTCCGGCAAACTTAACAAACACAATCCGGCTACAAATTCCGGCGCAGCTATAATAAGGAGGAACACCCTCCACGGTGTATAAGGAACTTCAAGTATCTCCACTTCAAAACTTAACGGTAAGATTAGAAAGGCAAGCACTGGAAGCAGCACCCACGCGGCAATGAACGCTACTCCTGAGTAACATACGCTCTTAGCTCGTATCGCTGGAGCGTGGAATTCGGCGAGGTATGTATAAGTGACGCTACCACCACAACCGATTAGAAAACCGTTAAATAATCTGCATATCAACAGTCCGGTGAAACTCTGCATTAGAGAGCATATTATCGTTACCGTTGCGTCCCCTATTATCGTCCAGATTAGCACATTCTTCCTACCCTTTATGTCGGCGATCATGCCCCATAGAAATGCGCTGATCGTTCCTCCTAACATGAATGACACGTTCAATAATCCTAGGTCTTGAGATCTAAAGTTAAGGTCGCACCCAGCGGCGGAGAAGACGTACGACGTAAGACCATTTTGGAAACCCACACATAGTATGCATAAGGCGCATATGGAAAACACTCTGTAATGGAAACGTCCGTACCCTAAAAGTTAGAAATTTTTTTTGTACTGGTTAGCTTTTCGAGGGGAAAAATTTGGCAGAATGATCTTTTCAAATGTTGATGTTTTTTTTAATAAATATTTGACAAATCAACTGAAAATGGGGCAAAAATTCTTTAACAATAATAATCAGATGATAATTTCTTTTGCTTTTATGTTTAAAACTTAACAGAGTTGTAATCATTAAAAACACTCAATAAAATCTTATGTAAAAACACTCGTCATTTTCAAATAACCCGCCGAGATTAATTCATCATTAACCGTGGACTTATATAGAAGGTAAGTCACTCGTATTTATTTCTCTGTCACTTTTCACTTATAAGCAAAAAAAATGTTAGAGTTGATTACAACCGATCCCTACATTATTATACCGTGCTCTTTTATTAACGTTACACATAGGTATTTCCTACAGGTAAGCTTAAGCGACATAGGAGGCAGCCAGCTGTACGTTAACGCGTCGTCAGTGTTGATCTATGCCCAGTGCAATTACGTCGCTATTACTGCATTCATGTCTGGTTTTGTGCATGAGGATTTGTATGGGATCAATAACTAATGGATTAATGGCAAGAAAATTTTGTATTTTGCAATGAATAAATGTAGAATACAACCCGGAAGTTCTGAGTGTTGACCTCACCATTTATTATCTATGAAACTGTTAAAATATTACGATATCGAAGAATTTGTTTATGTTTTCAATAAAGTGCAAAATTTCAACTTTGTCTGAAGAAATTATTTTATTGTAATTTTTAATTAAGACAAATAAAACAAAGGTAAATGCATTTAAATGTGGTTTCGTCAGCAAGAAGTGTTTTATTCAAAATTTCTACGTTTTCACTTAACAAATAAACATTATTTCGAAAAAATCTGTTCGGTTTATATTATCTTCCTCGAAAAGCTCCTGATGATTTATATCTTGTATGGCTTATAATTGGATTCTTTCACGGTTTTGTATATCGAATTGTATGATACTTCATAATGTTTGCCTACATCTAAAGCGATCCTACATAGTTTATATTGATGTGTTCTGTTGAAACGTAATTGGTTTTATTTACTTTTCTGTGAGAACACAACCATCTGCTTTGAATTTGTTGATAATACTGAGCATAGTTGTCGCACATGCTATAGGCCTTCAGGATAATCGACTGAAA
Organism: Osmoderma eremita; assembly: GCA_031763485.1. NCBI lineage: Eukaryota > Metazoa > Arthropoda > Insecta > Coleoptera > Scarabaeidae > Osmoderma > Osmoderma eremita. The sequence goes on along the minus strand of JARFOC010000689.1, from coordinate 136,825 downwards.
ACATGTCTCTAACCTGTCTTAAATTACATTGGTTAACAAGATTTTTGTCCCAAGCACAAAAATGCCTGATTCCCATATACTTTTGCATGCTGCAGTCAATTATGTTTATATTCGCTTATCCAAAATATGCATGTATAGATATGTAGTATAAGAGAACATGTCTTGACCTTATTTCAGTTGTCATCTAGAGCTCGGAGCTGATCACGCAGCATGCAATGGTTAATGTTTGAGCATGCCTTGACGTGTTAAGACCTGCATTTCCTATTCTTAGGAGAGATAGCATCTCTTGTTATTTCAGTTATCGGCTAGAGCTCGGTGACTCAACATATACGCTGACGTTGTTAGCGTTTTAAAGAGTGTTGCGTTGTAGTGCGTGCAAGCTATTTTAGTGAAACCTGTAAAAATGCCGTGGATATGTGTAAACCACCCGAACTCTTTTTGCTACATTTGCAGCGAACTGACATTTAAATATCAAAAACGGTCTTTCACACCTCTCCTTAAAAAGTGTTACGAGCAGTATTTCAAGTGTAAAGTAGGTTATGAAGACAAAAGCTGGACTCCCCATATTTGCTGTGTTACATGTGTCAGACTTCTTACAGCGTGGGTAAACGGTAAACGACATATGCCTTTTGTTATACCTATGATTTGGAGGGAAGCATCAGATCATATGACCGATTGCTGTTTTTGTCTTACAAATATAAGTGATATGCCTTCTAAATCCAAACATACTGTAAAATATCCTAATATTCCATTTACACTGAGACCAGTAAATCACAATCCGGAATTGCCTGTGCCTAAACCTCCACAAAACATCACACTAAGCGACGATGAAAGTGCTGATGACGAAGTAAGTGAAGAAGGTTTTGCAGGCGACAATATGGATTTGGATTCAACATTTCAACCTGATTCGTCTTGTTGTGTGCCGCATCTTCTATGTCAAGAAGACCTCAACGACCTCGTCCGCGATTTAAAGTTGTCTAAGAAGCAAACCGAACTTCTAGGTTTCAGATTAAAAGACTGGAATCTCCTTCAGGCTGGAAGAAAAGTTGCTCTTTTTCGTAATCGCCATGCAGAATTTGGGAATTTCTTCTCTATGGAAGAAGGACTTGTATTTTGTAATGACGTCCGTTCTGTTATGAAGGCGCTTAGTCATGAATATAATACAGATGAGTGGCGTTTGTTCATTGACTCTTCCAAATTAAGCTTGAAAGCGGTACTACTCCACAATGGAAAAAAACCCTTTGTTCCTTTGGCTCATGCAAGCGATTTGAAAGAATCTTATGACAACAAGAAGCTTCTTTTGGAAAAAATTATGTATAACGACTTTAAGTGGAATATTTGTGGTGATTTGAAAATTGTTCCAGCAAAAGCTCAACATGCAACTCGGTTACATAAAGTGAATAGGGATAGGAGAAATCATTATAAAAAGGAAGAATGACCAAAACGAACAACACTGATACCAGGAAATAAGAATGTCATTGGTACCCCACACGTTGAGTCTCAAAAAAACTTATTTGCCCTTATTGCACATTAAGCTTGGGTTGATGAAAAACTTTGTCAAAGGTATACATATAACTAACAGTGAGTTTGCATATGTGAGCAGCAAGTTCCCTAAGATCAGTGATGCTAAGGTAAAGGAAGGTATTTTTGTGGGACCCCAGATCAGACAGCTTCTTCGAAACGAAAAATTTGTTGAGGCGCTAAATGGAATTGAAAAAGCAGCATGGTTGTCTTTTAAGGATATTTGCGACGGCTTCTTGGGAAATCGTAAAGCCGAAAACTACGTAGAGATTGTTAACAATCTACTGGCCTCATATAAAGCCATGGGTTGCAACATGAGTCTAAAAATACACTTTCTTGACTCCCACTTGGACTTTTTCCCAAAAAACCTTGGAGCAGTCAGTGACGAGCATGGCGAAAGATTTCACCAGGACATTCTACTCATGGAGAAGAGATACCAAGGCAAATGGAGCCCTGCTATGTTGGCAGGCTATTGCTGGACGGTGAAGAGAGATGTTTCTGATGCAAACTACAACCGAAAGTTATATATTAGCACATTTTCCAAGTAAATATATCACTTTGTACGTCATTTTTTCAAGATTCATACAGATATTATAATATATACTTTCACAAAATTTCATAGCTTGGTCACTCCCTGCCTGATAGAAAAATTCTGAAAACAGATATGAAATAAGTGTAAAACGTACTACCAAGTTCATCCACTTTACCTCGTGGGACAAAAAAATCTGAAATTTTGTTGACCAGTGTTATTATTCTACTGAGACCACGTTATCATTGCCACCCTTTCATCTTTGTATTACCTGTTCATAATTTAAATAAATTGTCTAATGTCACTAAAATGTATTTGATTTGTGAATGATGTATGAATAAATATAAAAGAAATAAATTATTAAATTAATAAAGAAGTATTTGACACAACAAATTGTTTTTTTTTCACACTGACGACGCGTTAACGTATAACTAGTTGCCTGCTATGTCGATAACCTTACCTGTAGGAAATACCTATGCGTAACGTTTCAAAAAAGAAGTATATCCCCTCACAGTGACCAAGACGTTCTATGTCAAGAATAATTGTTTCCCAAGAATAATAGGTATTTTAAACTAAAATTAAAAAAAGGATATGTAGGTACAAACAAATTGAATATCTTGATATTTATTTGAAAAATCTTATTTGCCTATAATCAAACTCAATATTTTCTTAAGTAATAATCGTTATATATTTCATTAACTGTGATACGAGTGGAGATACATAAAATGTATTTAGATTCTTAAGCTTAATACAAAAATCATCATATCAGATTTTTTTCATTCCATTACAAAAAATTAATAAATAAGATTGAGGAATGGAATATCAACTTCGGTTAATTGTAATTGTAAGTAGCAACAAGTGTTTTTGCATATATTTGATAAATTTTAGCAAAATATAATTAAAATAATGAAATCCAAATTTTATTCTAAAGCTTAATATTTTGATAAAACTGTAATAAAAGTGAAATCAAAAAATAAGGAAAAAATAGTAAGTAAGTTACCTATTTGCGAAATCGCTTCATCAAATGTATAACTCTCCAAGAATTCTTGACATTTCTTAGTCCCCATTGCTACACAACTTATACTCCGCGGTAGACGAATCCGATACGACTAATAAATGGCATTGGATTTGTTTAAAATTTTCGTATTTATACAAATCAATCTTCGATTCAAAAATTAAATATTTTCAATTCGATTTTCTTCGTAAGCACACCGGTAAATTTCCACTGATTCACATAACGAGCACACATACTTACATGCATACGCGGAGATGTATCGAAAGCCGATTCTAACGCGTATTATACACTAAGGTGCGTGTACATACGTATAACGAAAGTATGTTTCTGAGTCTCTTGCTCGACTTGCTATGAACAGATTGTGATGATGCACTATGTTGATATTGGTCATATTTTAGTCTGATGTCGATATCGCAAATATTGAATCTTCATTAATATAATTGATGGTTCTTTGAAACAATAGCTTCTTTGACGGCTGAGAAAAAATACTATTTAATCGTTAAGAGGATATTAAAAGAAATTTTGCGCCAGATCTAGAATACTTATTATAGAAACTATTAACTCAAACGGTTATGTCATTATTGTAGAGACATAATCTTTTATATTTACACAAATTTACTACAATTATTTTATTGGTTTATTACCTTGGGAAACGTCAAAAGTGTAAACCCAGAGTATTCTAATCTGCATAATCTTAATCAAATTATGGAAGATCTGGATTTTCTAGCAAGCATTAGCATAACTGTCGGTAGCTGTTCCGTTTAGTCATGAATTAGTAGTAGACTTGGAGAAAAAGAAGCATTGAATTAACCGAAATTTGGTTACTTTAATTAAAAGTCGGAGTTCAGTACAGTCAAAAATGTTTCTCATTAAACTGAACTCCTTTTGTTTCATGTAATAATATTTCCGTTATTAAATCAAATGAATGTAATATGTAGATTGATTTAAGAAAACACATTTCTTGTATTGACAGATTCTTTAGGTGCAACTTACAAAACAGTTTCAAATAAATAAATAGCGTTTATTTCTCGACCCAGTAATCCAATAATGGGACAAAAATACCATCTAAATGACTGTAAAGTAGCAGGCGACCCTACATACAAAAGGTGTACCGGGCTGATTCGACATGCCTATGGGAATAGTATCAAGAACCGTGGAGTATTGATGCGCAGCCCACAGTGCCGACAGTCGGCGCCGCTTAGCTTCTGCTACACAATTCCTATCCTAGCTCTACGTAGTGAACTCTGTTACTCTTCTACCTGCGTAATACTGGGCTAGCAATCTTGGTATGAAACAGCAACAGAGCGAACGGGGAGAGTAGGAACACAGGCCAACGTGTGCGCTATCGTGCTGAGAATCTCGTCGCATTAGGAAACGCACTGCTGCTACTGCGTACACACGGAGAAATCCAATGGAGGTAAGCGGCAATGCTAACCTACCCAATGAAATTGCCGTTCTTCATGAGAGAATTGACCGCACAGATTTGAACAAGACAAAGCTCTCTGTAACACAGAAGAGGAGACTAACGACGGAAGTCACACGAGCGGCTGATGAACTAGTTCTTCCTCAAAAATCAAAAGCCAACTCATCGAGGGGAAAGAGAGAGGTCTCATTACATCCTACAGGACCAAACCACATGTCTTAAGAGGCAGAGATCTGAGGGAAGCACCCCACCCTCCCAGGTGAGGCGATCTCAGAAAAAAACGTGTAATCATGATGGGGGCGAACTGGCTAAGGTAAAATATACTAAATCCACCAAGGAAGCATCTGGGGCTACCTACACCGAAGCTCTAACCGCCACCAAGCTGGTCGTAGTACTAGAAATTACAAGACATCAGACTCTACTCCAGTTTAAAACCAGCTACGCTGAAAAATGGGCCGTGTACTTTTCATATGAAAATAAGAAGTCGGAATCATAGCTTCTAGAGACGGTACCTAACCTCACATTCTGGGAGGTGCACTCCTTAGAGTAGGTGTGGCTAGGGACATAGCCAGGACCATGAATATCAGGGCATTGGTACATACCTACAGAAATTACTGGGGTAAAGGAACCGAAGAAACTCTTTGGAGCTGCTCGAAATCCAGAACATGGATCTGAATGCAACAGACTGAAGCGTGGTGTTTAGCAAAGTGGAACCCAAAGGGGTTACTATTGTAGTTAACATGACTATATGTCCTTGACGACCATAGAGAGGTAGGACCTGAAACTTTTTTATGAACAAACTCAAGTCACCTCCAAGGTACTGGTTAAGACGCAGGAACATGAGCATGGTGTGGGTAATCCAGATAAACCTTCAGCACAGTAAAACGGTCTCCGCCTGGCTGCTAACTAGGGGCAACATCGATGTGGCACTAATGCAAGAACTCCGGGCAACTGGGAACCTGTGTTGTGGCTCGGCGAGGCTGGAGGTAAGGTAATCTATGGACGCACAAGCTGTTTAACAGAGCGAAGAAAATCAAAAACTTGGTAGAATTTAACCACACACTCACTCTTTACAATCAGGCCCTGAGAAGGGTCGAAAGCTAGTCATGGAGGAAGTTCTGTGGGGATATTGAAACCACTGAAACGACAAAACTTCATAAACAAATGGCGAAAGACCCTATAAACCCCTTGGGAATTCTTAGGCAATCCGCAGGGAGCTTCACGAACACAGAAACGAAAACGCTGGAGATCCTCCTGTGAAAACACTTTCCAGATTCGACAGAGGTAAATCCTGAAATACAGGGCTAGCTACACCCAGAACTGCTATCTCAAAGGGCCGGACTGGAGCAGAAGGCAATTTCCAAGAAAGGTAATTACTGATGACGGGCACCCGAATATTTTGAGGCCTATAAGTCTCCAGGTCTTTACGGGATATTTCCTGCGTTCCTACAATAACGCAAGGACATCATAACACCAATGCTCTGCGGCCTATTTAGGACCAATGGGTTATATACCATCCGCATGGAACAGGACTAGAGTGGCCCTTATACCTGGTCCTCATTTATGCTGAAGATGATGGAAAAACTGATTGAGAAGCATATTAGGGAAATCTCCTTTGTAACGAGGCCAATACATCCTACTTACTTATTTGATGTAGGGATGTCATCCGCCTGGGACGTCGATCGCGTCTTCTACCTCGCCACTAGGTCCTATTGTGGAGCGGATGTCATCATAGAGTTCATCAAACAAGTCCAGGTCTCTGAGGTATCTCAGAATCTTGTTCAATCAGGAGTTTTTCAGGTCAGCTAGGGAAGTAATATCCTTTTCAAAGATGGAGTACCTGATGCGAATAGCCGCAGGACAGTGGTACATAACGTGGAAAACAATATTTAGAGGCGGGAGATCCCGAAGAATTTCTAATGCCAAAGACGAAGTGGAAGAGATTGTTCCAGTAATTACCATGCACGCCATCCTTTGTATGGATGTGAGTTTTGCTGTGGCAATAGCTTGTTGCGCTTTCCGCCACCAAGCTATTGCCGTATAAGTGATGGTCGGGCGCATTACCACAACCCTAACCAGCATGCATACCAAGCAGGAAATTCATGTGACTATATTAGCTGATGGTTAAGATAGAAACATTGATGCAACACCAAGAAGTAGCACTAGCAGCATTTCTTAACAAAGAAGGAGCATTTGATAATACCTCCTTTAGTTCTAAAATACGGGCTCCACACAGCCATGGCCTGGAAGCCACTGCATGCAAATGAGTGGAGACCGTGCTATAGGGCAGACTCGTTGATGCAACATTAATAGGTGAGAGGATGCATGTGTTGCCGGAGAGGGGCTGTCCGCAAGGAGGGATCTTGTCCGCCCTGCTGCGAAACATGGTTATGGATGAACTGCTAATCTTACTAAACAATATGGTAATACTGTACTCCGATGTGGTAATACCCACACTAGGGAAGAATGCCAACATAATATTATAACTTATGCAAAGAGCTGTGAAATCAGTGAAAAGGAAAACCTTAAGATAAATACTACTATAGTGGCCATAATTCCTCTCACAAAGAAGATAGAGTGGCCTTAAACCTTTTAAGGTTTATGATGAAATAATGCAGGCGAAGCAGAAAACTAAATACCTAGGTATAACCCTATATTCCAAACTCATTTGGTGTACGCATTCGGATAAAATGACAAAAAAATGTAAAATGGTACTCATCATGAGTCTCAGAACAATGGGGAATTACACCACGCATGTCACAGCTTTTGTACACTACGGTGGTGAGGCCCATGATTACCCTTGACTGCCTAATTTCGTGACCAAAGACAAATTAGAGGCAAACAACAGCCAGTTATTAATAGTTCGGAGACTGGTATGCCTCTGTATTACAGGTGCAATACGAAGCACACCGACTGCAGCCATTGAGACCATGCTAAGCCTACCCCTCTTGGTATGTAGATATCAGAGGGGAGGCAAGAATGGCAGTTTTTGAAAATCTCGTTAGATATGAGCACCGATTCGATGATTCCTAAGCTCTCCCGTAACAACCCCTTCGATGTCAGGACAAGCCGGGAGGGATGAAGAAAAAGGTTGAAACGAATATCGCCGCAGGGGGGAGGAGTATGCAGGGGAAGTTCGGAGCGAAGACTACGCGCACCCCTGGGAAGGCACGCCTCCGTGCTTCAAACTGAACTCTCTGCAATGCTAATCTGTGCTAGGTAGTATCTGCAGCAGGGGCCACAGAGCAAACCGTTGTACATTCTCACGGACAGTGAAGCTGTTGTAAAGGCATCTTATCCTATCGGATATCCTACGGACTAGTATGCGACTATCTGCAAGACCTTCAACACCTGGCGAAACACAATACAGTTGAGCTGACTTAGGTGTCGGTGCGTGAGGGGATTGCAGGCAATAACCAGGCGGGATAGCTAGCAAGAAGGGAGTTCGAAATTGCCTTCAATGGACTTGAGCCAGCTCTGGGGATCGCAAAAACTGCTGGGCGTGGTGACGTGACCGAGTGGGCGAACACGATCAGAAATACTTGCGCCATGTAGCAGGGCAGAAACACACCTAGCATGTGATGAAAAAACCATAACAACATCCGGCAGTTGACGTATTGTCCCTTTGTAGAACACAGATTAGGGTGATGGCGTGTGTACGTACTGGACACGGTAACCTAAGAGAACATCTACACAGTATGGGAGTCTATAGAGAGGAACCTCTATGTAAATTATATAATGAAGAGGAGGAAACAGCATCTAACATTATTCTTGAATGCTACACATTAAGCCATCGGAGAAACGCCCTGTTAGGTGCAATAGACACACTACTGGGGATACCGAAAGAGGATTCGATGCAAATACTACTAAACCTCCTCAGGAGGTAGATCTGTTCGGATAAACACAAAACAACTGAATGCAAATTAATACAATAGGCTTCAAGGTCGCAGTGTTGAGGGATATAAAAGACCTTCCTCTACATTGGGGACATAATCAAATCGAGAACCGTGGTATTAACATCACAATCTCGTATTAATGGAACGACAATATTCTTGAGAAAGGAAAGCAGTGTAATAGGCCCAGAAAGAAGTTAACTCGGGCAGACACAGTAGAAAATTCATAGAAAGACGCTATCGTGAATATGAGACAAGTAGATAGGGCGTGCAAAAAAGAGTTAGCTAAAAAATAATGGAGGCTAAAAAGGTGCTGAGACAGTTTGTGCCATGAACTTGACAATGATATATGGGGTAATTGGCGCAAAAGAAACTACGCGGAACTTTCCGTATCTGAAAGTGCCTGAAAGTACTGAAATCAACGTAAAAGCTTTCACAACTACAGAATTAGAATACACATCTGCACAGTATAAAAGACGGCAAGGTATCAGGGTCTGATGAAATTCCACCCGAAGCAATAAAATACTTACTTGCTAGAGTAGCTCCTTGCAGTTGTGACCGGACTGTTAAAATCACAAGAATTACCGAAAATATGGTAAATTGCCGGGGACACTTAGAAGAAACCAACTAAATGAAGCACAGAATATTAGTGAAGAACGTATTTCGGCAACTAACGATGAAAGTAGCGTTATTCAAGTGGCGTACTGTGTGATGCATATCTCCCAGAGTGCTATGTCTAACATTATTTTCCTTTGTACATTCTGCTGAGGATAGTAACTTAGTTGCCGAAATACGTATCTGGATTTCTGCACTCATCCAGGGTATTTTTAGTGTTTTCTTTTTAATTTTTCTTATTTTAAGCCACCGTATCCTATAATTTTATATCAATCCTGTCATTAGTCAATCTCCATATTAATCTAGCATTATGTACTTCGCGCCGATGACTTAATGAAGAGAAGTTATTGAACTGCAACAACGAATCATGGTAAACCTCTCGTTGTGGATATACCCCTGCTATAAACACACTGTTCGGATTACTCCTCCAGCACAAAGTATTAATAACCGAATGGTTATTCGGTTATTCGACTTGATAATAGGAATCCACGTATTCTCGAAACACGTGTCGTCCCGAATTAATTAATACTTTGTGCGGGAGGAGTAATTCGAACAGTGTGTTTATTGTGCTGCCCCACAGTCCTTGCTATCTTTACTGAAAACCTTTACGATTGAGGAAAAATGATAAATCAGCAAGCAGCGAAAAAAAAATCCACCACATCAGTACATGATCGCCCATATTTAGAATTATCTTAATATCAAGCACATAATAGGATTAATAAATTTACCACGATAGAAAGACATGTAAGTTTATGATTGTTAAGCCTTTATAATGTGTATTTGCAATTCTATCACATTTATATGGTTGTTGTGCTTATATACGTTTGCTGGGTATACATGTATACATGAGCAAGCAAAACGTATAACTAAAGCAAACTCAACTCGCTCTGTCGGCGAACAAATGTGTTGATAAATGCCAGACTTCCTTTGCTAACATGTCATGAAATGTACCTCCAGCCAAAGAAATATAACCTGCGTACGCCTACTGCAGTTTAAATGACGTTTAATTCGACGTACAAGCCCGGAGATAAATGTTACTTAAAATTTCGAACGTGAAGATATAAAACACCTGCACACGCTACGCTGTGTGGTCTATTTAAAAAAGTATAAATTTTTATCACACATACTTAGCATTGTACGCACCGTCCGATCTGTACGAGAGAAGTCCAATAAAATAAGTTAAGTCAACGTTGCCGTTAAAATTCCACCAGCTCAGCGACTCAGCGACAATATCAGTCGCATTGCAATTTTCGATACCGAATATTTTTCTTGGAATACATATCCACATGTTGTAAATTTAAATGTAAAGTAAATAACCTTTTGGGCTATAACTTTCAAACTTTGTATTTATCAGTACCGACCGTCTTTTTTACAGCACCTATGTACTTATTTGGTCGTAATACACGATATATTTCGAATTAAAGGACGTGGGTGGTATGCTCACAGGTTATAAAAATACTTCAGTCAATACTAAAAAAAAGGCGAATATTTGGATGCAAGATTATTTAGTTAAATATCCAGGTTCATGTGTCAGTAAGATAAATCCAATAATACCGTAATATATACGATACAAGAACCGTTATCCACAGTACTTTTCTTAGAATTACGAAAACCCCTAATGGAGCCCATAATGAAATACAAACTGCAACGAGGAAGCGTGTTACTGCAGGTTTAATTTAAGATGGGATGATACTATTCAAATGGAGATTAAATAAAGAAAATGTGTGCACAGTATAGGTAAGTTGTTTTATCGCTCCTCGAATGACATTCAAGTACGAACATGCAAGACATGTTGTATTGTGTGGAACTCTGGCTTATATTGGCAATGATTGTATTGTAATAAAAAATCCAGTATTTTGAATATAATCACTATTGACTAATGTTTAAATGATTTGCCTTCCATTTAGTCTTTGGTCTCCCTCGCGCTCTTTCCTCCTCCTAATTGCCATTTCGTTTTTGCTCGCATTTGCTCCTCTGGTCTCTTCCTCACTATGTGTCCTAAGCATTGCATTTTTATAACTCCTACCACCATTTCCCCTTCAAATCTCCCCATATTTCTCGGTTCGTTCGTCTCCTATAGAATCCATTTTATATTATTCCCTCCATCATACTTCTTCTTTTTTTTTCTTGCGTTCGCGCGAAATCGCGGGTTTCGGCAGAAAAAAAACGGTGTTGTTCTTATACCAAGGTACTCAGTCTGTGCAGTTTCATCGAAATCGGGGGCTGCGAGTTGCCGGTGTTCTTTGTATGTCCAGCCGGTGGTAAATAATAGCACTGTTTAATGTCACTGGATAAACTAAATCAAAATATTTTATTTTTAAATACAATTCAAAATCACAATATATTCTCATACATAACATTATACAATAAAAAAGCGATTTGGACTGCTTTGACAAATTACAATCTATATATGTATTGAGCCCCTGTGATAAAACCTGGACAGCAGTTGTGCCCGTACAGAAAAACTATTAAAAATAATAATATACAGCTTCTGATATAACAACAAATATACCACAATGACAAAAAAAACAAATAGACACCAAATCTTCAGAATTAATTTATTTGAGGCAACTAAATTAGTTTTAAAGTCTAACATGAGTTTTGGACATATGGTTTCAGAACTGAGAAATACCAAGAATATTTCAGGGAGTTGTATATTAACAAAATTTTTATGACATGCTATTTAGTTGTAAAACGGAAAATCGTTTTGTCCCTAAACAGACAATACTTATGTATATCTCTCCAATAATCAAATTTACAATCACTTTTAGCTTGGTGATTCGGCAACCGGCGGCAATGAATTTAATAAAGCATCTTATTTATTCACACTAGTGAATACCAATTATAACCGTACAGGTAAAGAGTGCTATCATAATTTATTTCTTGGTTAATTTTTAGTGGAGCTGAAGAAGTAGTAATATTAGTTATTTTCTCACCTTATGAAAAGGAAATTCATATGGCCACTAAATTTAAACCTAAAATATATATGTGTAAATTGATTAGACACCTACGTTCGTGGCACCAGACAACAGGAAACAATAAAATATACAAATAGGTAAGCATATAAAATTTACTGGGAAGCATTTACTTTTACGTTGAATATTTCTCATGCCCGCAGCTATCAATCACCTAGCGCATCCTGCGAATATCGACATCTTCAACCTTTATCTGTCCACTTAATCTTTAAGGAATTTTAATTCTTAATTCAACCTTCAGCATGTTTATGTGCTTATCATTTGCATTCGTCTACATGGTTTGTTATGTGTGTAGCTTTATTTTAAAATTCAGAAACCTAAAAAATAGTTTTCTAAATAATTATTAAAACAAACAATTAATCATGATTTTTAAATAATAATAGAACACAATAATAAATCAGCGGCCCTCAAATCTTAATATATTATTCTTGTTATTTATTACTTAATTCTGTTATAAACAGGTTCTCAGGTTCTGCACAGGTTTTGTTATATACAGGTTATAAAGTAATGCATTGGAGACTCTCTCGATTTTCAGTTTTTGAAGTTATACAAACTGACTTTATTTATTTACTATATTACTTCTTTTAATTAACTGCGATTTAATTATTTTAGCAACAGTGGAAAAGGGAACCTTCAATCCTTATACCTATTCTATCAGTTAACGGAATATGCAATGCATACGCATATATTTGTCACATTTGTAACAGTATGCTATCTGGATCCGCCACACTTTTGCCAAAATGTTCGGAATGTATCAGTAGGTTGCCTAATTGACCTAAATGGGTTGTACCGTAACCAATATGAGCCAGCTGCCGTGCATATGAGGCACGATAAACCACATATTCGTATGTAGATCGATTCAATACTGACTATTATTTGCCACGTGTATCCACCCTGCAGCTGCGATGTTGGAAAAGACACAAGTTACCTACTGTGACTTTTGACGGTGCACCCTCATTAGTGAGGCAAACTCAAATATTAGATTAATGTGCGCGTACATGTGTGCTAAAACGGAGTGACGCAACAACCGTGCGTACAATTATAATTTAGTAACTTCATCTCCTTTATTTATAACTGACAATGAGCTAAACTAGAAAATATTGGCCTGAAATTGCTGAAAGATTAATACTGTATATTATTCTATAGTAGAACTTTGAGAATACATGACTTGCTAAAATGTAAATTAAATTTCTCGAGTTTAATCGACATTCATTTTTACTTAATATTCTTCTTAAACGTGCTATAAATAACTCGATTTTCTCATCTCTTTTGTCAAAGAGTTTAGTTTGTCGATTGTAGCATACACATAAGCGAGGTGACGATGTCTTGTTGGAAGTGCGCAATTCCGAATGATTTGTTAGTGCTATGACAAACTTTGGCAGATGAAAGCTGATGCGATTCTAAGAAAAAAACAGTTAGATGAATATAAGTCATATCTTCTTGTGTTCCAAACTAATGGCATCTTAAAGTTACAGATAATAGGGTTTATTTTATTAAACAAAACATTGGTCCATTTATCTCAATTACCGAGTTATAGTCTTCTAAAAATTTGTGATCATTTGTTGGCTGTGATAAAAGCAAAAAAAATGTTTATCTCATGCTGTCAAATTTTCCACGTGCCAGCAATCTAAGTTTCGAATGTGTATGCGATATTATGGATGAATATGCAGCTATAATTTTTATATATGGGTTTTGTGATGGAAACTCTAGGGCAGCAGCCAGAGAATACGAGCGCAGGTACCCAAATAGACATCAAACCTGTTCGCACTCTTTGTAGTTCGGCGTCCCGTAAACTTCCAAAAACTATTCGTCCACAAATCTAAATGTATATTGAAAGAGATGTAACTGATGGTGTCTTCGACAATCCAAGGACCGCACGCCGTCTCAAGAGGACGTTTTTAACCGCTCATAATAAATCAATTAGCGCTGAGAAAGATAGAGGCG
>JARFOC010000689.1:106235-122810 GCA_031763485.1 Osmoderma eremita | reverse complement strand
TATTAATTCGTTCAGAGAAATTGCAATGTAATACGGATTAAAATGATATCTGACAACACTATATTTAATAAGAGAGATTAAATATATTTTAAAATTCGAATAATTAAAATGCATATCTTCCGTATGCCCGAACAAAGAGGTTTGTTTGTCTACCTGATCGAGGATATTTGTTAGCGCGGGCTGTTAAGGTGATGACGCATTCGTACTGTCGGAATTCGATAATATTTTTCGATAATAAATGTAAATCGGTTTATTATTTAGTTCAAGGAAAAATGCTATGAATGCACCGCACCGCAGATGTTTGACTAAAATCGATAGGAAAACAATTCTCAAACTTATCCCAAATAAATAGTTACGAAACATCATAATATAATATTTTAGAAGAAAAGAATTGTTTTTCTGTTACGCGGTAAGTGTAACAATGCGAGCTTGAAAATAAAGGTATTATTAAAAAATTGAGAAAAGAATTAATAAAAAAGAATTAAAGCCTTTAAGTAGAGACACTGACGTTACGGTATATAATCTTATACTTGGGAACCGGGTAAAGTGTTAACTACTAATGTAGCTCCAAGATCATATAAAGTTGAAGATACTCATGGCAATATCTTTAGACGAAACAGGATGGATTTAAAAGTTTCACAAAATCCTTATGTGCCGCAATTTATAGAAGATGAGGATTGTGATCAGGAACCAAATAGTTTAGTTAAAAGTCTAAATGATAATGTTATGAGTATAAAAGACTCCATACTTCCTGTGAATATAGAATGTAAAAATGTTAGTACTAGATCAGGACGTGTTGTAAAAAGGCCGAACAAATTCAATCTATAAGGGGAAGGAGTAGTTTTATGTATAATTTAGACATTGGCAGGCCTGGTGACGCGGCAACAGCCAACACACACATAGACAGTAGTAGACGCTAGATGTTTTAAGGTAAAAGGTTATAATAAATAACTTGTGTACAAAAACTAGTAGTGTTATTGCTCCCAACGACAAAATAATACACGTATTACTATACGCAGGTGATTCCTTCTTAGTAGTCAGTCTTTAGTATCAGTCTTCTTTCCTGATGACTCCTTAATAAAGGTTCTGCCATGACTTTTCCTGGTTGAATTTTCCAGTATTATTTGTGTTGTTCTTGGACTCGGTTTAGTAGCCACCCTTGCACTGTGTTTTTAAACACTCCCAGGGTAGGTTCTGGGCCCACGTATGAAGACAATGATCTGTTCTTCGCTAGCTCATCGGCATTCTCATTGCTTACGATTCCTGAATATCCAGGGATGCACAACAAAGTAACTTTATTGCGTTCCGCAAGAATATTCAGTTCCTATATGTATTCCCAAGCTAGTCTTGATTTCACTTCGGGGTGCCATAGTTCCCTAAGTGTCGCCTGGCTATCCATTGCAATACAGATCCGCTTAATACTATAAGTCCTCTTATTGTTTTTTACTGCGCGGTACAATATAGCGTGTATCTTTAGTGGGATGGTGATTTTCGTATCTCCCACCTCACTATATATTCCAGCTCCAGACCTATGCTCGGTCGGTTGCTGCTGCACCATTGTCCACCATACCAAGGATGCAATATTACAGAACTGTTGTCAAACCAATGAAATGTTGAATTTTAAATTTAATATTTCCAAGTTTAAATATTATTTTTCTGATAAATTAAGGTTTCCTTAGAATAAAAAATTCAACAAATTGTTGTTTATGTATGTTAACATATTCTCTGTGTCGTTATTTTTAGTTCTTCTGGATTATTCATGTGGTACCCCGAAATTTTAAACAACATCGAGCAATACACATATAACAGTCGAATGTGTGGAGCGTTGAGCAATTATACTCACCTTACTACAGAAATCGTAAGTCAATTATCGCTTAATCACACCAATCACTGAATGTCGGCATTTGCAGAAGATAGAGGGAACTTGCTCAGATACAATAGACGAATCTGTATACCAATCGTCTTTAACAATTGGTGGGGCTCTAATTGCACTCTACATGATAATCGGCGCAGTTATTACATCTTTAGGAGGAAAGACTCTTCTTATCATGACATTGATCGTTACCACCTCTTGTGGCATTGCTGCCCAATTAGTCGAAGATAGCTTGCAGATTAAGATCTTAATAGGGATATTTCTGTTGGCGAGTTCTTGTGTTGGTATAATAAATACGTTGGTGGTGGAATTATATCCAACGCATTTACGAGGCATGGCCTTGGCTATTTCATTAATGGCGGGAAGGTTTGGCGCAGTTGCAGGCTCACACGTCGCAGGGCTGCTGATATATAAATTATGCGATTATACCTTCTATATTTTTGGAGTGGATCATTTAAGTAAGTATTATAAGTATCATCGCAGTGGTAAGAGCCTTAGGTACCTGTGGGGGATGCCGACGGTTCGAATTTCCGTTGCGGTAATCAATAAAAACAACTACAAGCGTTATAAACGCGCAGACAACCTAGTTTCGAAAAGCAACAATATTAATACAACCATACATTCTTTATTTCAGTTTTAATCATAATCACGATTTTACTACCAACAGCTCCACAAGTAAAACAAATGATCGAACCAATGATATGAGCTAAAAAAATAATGAACGTCTTTATTACAGAATTATTTATTATAACATTTCTAATCAATGTGCATACATCACATTGTTATTTACATTATTATAATAAATTATTGCTTAAACAACTTGAATTTCTTAAAGTATTTTTGAACCTCTTCTTTCGGATACGGTTTTGCAACCAAACATGTTGGTATATTTTCGGGCTGCTCGATCCATAATTTATGTTTAACACTCGCTTCCACCAAATTATCTCTCAGCTTAGTTAGTCCTTCTTCATTAGGTGATTCTAATACTACCTTATGCATATTCTCTAAATCCTTCAAGTATAGCTGCGTATGTTCGTCTTCGTAAAATAAGTGTGTGGTTGCCGTTACGGCGTGGCACGCTTGTGCTATCAATGCACCGACAGGCCAACCCATTTCTTTCAATAAGTCGCCTCTTACAACTATATATTGCACAATAGATCCACTGGACATGCTTATATCGTATACTAAAAGAAACTAAATTTCAGAAAATCAAAAGCCGATACATACTGTTATATACATAGGTAAATACAATGAGATATCCTTCTTCCGATGCAAAACCCAAAATGGATTTACAAATCGGGGTAACCGATCGTGTATCCTATCCACTTAAATTGGGTGACTTTATACTGATCTAAGTATTATATCAAGGCGTTTATTGTAAATGAATGCGATTGAAACATACCTATGGAAGTGGAATAAACAGAGATTTGCTAACCAACAAATCTCAAATGTATAAGAGAGTTTATTACAATGCAGAGTTACATGGAGGCATTTATTTCACAAAAAAAAAAAAGAACCGAGTTTGGTGACACATCACTTTCCGACATACTGCCCACAACCGACTAGTGAAGAATATCGATTTCACTCGAACACACCCGAATTTTTACGTTTCGAGGTTTCATATCCGTTGGAATGGATGTGAACTTAAGCAATAAAATAAAAATTCCTTTTTTACTATTTTCACTTAATTCTGGTGTTTAAATGGTATTTTCTAGGGAACTAAGGAAACACATCACTTCCCAATTTATTACTATTGAATAAGCAAGCAGCACCTATGTTTCAGTAGCACTAAATGTTATTACAGAAACCTGTTCTCCGTTGTACTAATTTTTAGATATTATAGTCGTATCTCATCTTATATCTTCATGAGCCCCAGCTTCATTCCATTTTTTTTTAGTTCTACAGAACACATTATTAAATCAAAAATAAAAAAATACTTACATCCTTTGATAGAATGTTATCTATAATCAGAAAATGAAACTACTTGAAAAATCAATTACATAAATATGTATGTAAATTTTAAATATAAATTTGCTTGACCAAATGTAGATGGAATTACAAAAAGCACATGGGCGTTATTTATGACCGACGAGGTAATAAGAGAATCTTATTATTATTGTTTATGACACGCCAAAACCCCAACAACTAAAGAGCGACGCGAGCTGGATACATTTCGTTGGAAACACGTCACTTCACGAGGTTGCATTACAGCGCCCTCCGGGTGGGTATACGGCCAAACATGGAACCCTGCTTACGAAATATGGTGCTACATTTTAAAAGTAAGACATGTTTGGATTTTCCTTAATTTCATCAGTGTAATACGTCTACTAATAATGAGTGAGGGTGGTATTTACATCTAACATTTAATTTAATAATGTCCTGACTATATTTTTAACTCGGCTTTTAATCATTTCTGAGAATAAAATGTTTCGCTATCAGTAAAATATTAAAAATTATAATTTAAAATTTAGTTAGGGCATTGTTAAATTAAACATTGGGTGGAAATACTGACTATATGTTTAATTAGCAAAAACCACAGACATATCTAACAAAGCTGTACAAATTCAAAAATAAAAATTAATTTTGAAAACAGGATAAGAAACTTGTAAGTAATTATAAGTATAATAAAAATTTAAATTCTCTTAAAATGGAAGATGACGCCTCTTCATTTTGTGTGGGAGACAGAGACCGGGTGATGAAATTATTGTCGGGAGAAGATGAAAGTCTAGCAGAAATGCAATAATGATGATAAACTAGTTGAAAGCAAGTATTCAAAGATGAATTTTCACTACTAAAGATTAGAAAGTAAATAGCGTTCATTTTCAGAAGTGATAATAGATGCACAACATGGACTCACCATGAATTGCTCTAATAGAAAGAATTTTTTCCTATAAATCTGATGAAAACTAAACAACGACTCTCTTGGATTGCTGCATACAAAGCAATTTATGAAAAGTTGTTTGAACTTGCCTGTTGATAAAGAATTACTTTCAAATCTGAACAGCATAGTTTTAAAATACGTTACAGAATAAAACTCTATTATTTTTGTGAATTATTGCAGTCGTGGGTATACTAAATGATTGTGTATTTTTAAAGCATGAATAAAATAGAAACTAAACAAATAAAAGTTTGTTTTTGCATATTCCGAAATCTATGCATTGTTATGGATATATTTACATAGTCGAGAGCTTGATGCAGATTATTCATATATACAAGGATTATTCTAATTATATAATAGTCCTAATTTCGTGTTATAATAATAACTATGTATAAATATAAAGGATATAATCCAAAAGTAGGTTTAAAGAAATAGGAATTTTGAATTTTCAGTTCCTGTGTACATTTTAGATAAAAACCGTATATTTATCGTGGAAACGTCAGATCAAATCTCGTGCTACGTGCTGTAACGTACTGCGTGAATTGTTTTGTCTGAAAAATAACCTTAAAAGAGAACATTCGAATTGTAGTGAAAGATAACATTTTCTAAAAATGCCTCAATTAATAACGGACAGCAACGATTTTCAAAATATTATCAAGTAAGTATCGCATAATCCTACGATAATTATTCATTATGCATTTTCTGTTTTATTTTTGTATGTATTTGTTTAGAGGAACTGAATTATCAGTTGTGCATTTTGCTGCTGATTGGGCTGAACAATGTAAACAGGTAGATGATGTAATGGACACGTTATCGAAGCAACCAGAATACGCTGCCGTTAAGTTTGCAAAATGCTTAGCTGAAGACTTATCTGAGATTTCTTTAAAATACAATGTCGAAGCTGCACCAACGATTATTCTCTTTCGAAGTGGTAAAGATATTGATAAAGTAGATGGTGCGGATCCTGCAAAATTGACAGCTAAAATAAAACAACATAAATCAAAAACTATTGATGCTGTTAATGATATATGTAGTAGTAATATAGAAGAGAGACTGAAATCCTTAATCAATAAGCATAAAGTTATGTTGTTTATGAAAGGAAACCCAGAAAATCCAAGATGCGGTTTCAGCAGACAAATCGTAGACATTTTAAAATCAACTGCGTAAGTATTTGTTTTTCAAGTGGTCTATCTTCTATTAATTTCTTTTGTGTTTCTAGGATAGCCTTTGATAGTTTTGATATTTTAACTGATGAAGAAGTACGTCAAGAATTAAAAACATATTCAGATTGGCCTACATACCCACAATTATATAGTAAAGGAGAACTAATCGGAGGACTTGATATTGTAAAAGAAATGCAGGCATCCGGAGAACTATTGGCCACCCTTCAGTGATAAGCTCATTTAGCTTGGTATTTTTTAAAGATATCTTGTAAAAATTGGCTTTATTTAATATTATAAGCAGCTGGGACAAATTAAAAATACTGAAAGATGCATATTTAAGTGATCCATCAACTACATGTAATATTAATGTGTACTTCTCCTATTTATAAAATATACTCAGAAAAACGTGAATATTTTCATTGTATTTTGATCCTTCCGAGTTTATTTGTAAATTATTAAATGAAAGCTAGTGACTTAAGTTTGAGTAAGCATTGTTCACTTATTGAATAAGATCATTCAAGCTAGTGCTTCTGAATACAAGCGTAACATCATCCGCATAAAGGGTAATATTACTTATAGATGATGGAAGATCATTGATATAAACTAGAAAGGAAGGCCAAGAATTGATCATTGAGGGATGCAATGATCAATTCTTGACCCGATAAGTCGCTGGCTTTTATTTAATAATTTACAAATGAACTCGGACAAAACTCAGTGTGCAGACATAATGTTAAAAATTTTGTTCTGGATAATAATAGTATAAATCTTGTAGACTGCAAAGTTGCTTGGTGTATTTGTTGATGAAAATTTGAAATGGAATGTTCACGTGAACTACCATTCTAAAGAGCTATCGAAAATTTATTACACTATAATTTAAAAAATCTTGTAACTTATTGACCCTAAAAACGTTTTATTTTAACAACTTTCACTCTTGAATGATATTCGGAATAATTCATTGGGGGGCTTGTCCTAATGTGGAACGTCTACTGATACTACAAAAACGAGTAGTGGGAATCTTGCAAACATTCAAAGATAAATATTGACTTTCTCTGATAGCTATATTTATGAAGTATTATGTTTTGTATTCAAGCATAAAACTGAATTTTCCGCAAATACTCCAAAAACCCATGATATAAGGGATTCTCTATATTTACTACCACCGCCCCATAAGAGTACCCTTTACCAAAGAAATCTCACTTACCTGGGATGAAAGTTGTTCAATAAATTACCTGGGTATATTAAATCCACTGTTTCAAAAGTTTTACCAAAAATGTAAAAAGCTATCTAGTAAATTTAATTTGTTATTCACTTGATGAATACTTCAATTTTACTTCTAAGTAGATCTAAGAATTAATTGTACCATATACTTTCTCAATCACTTCTTTCTTTTTGACGTTATTTTGTACGTTTGTGTAGCGTAGGTGAAATAGAGAATATTATTATCACTACATGGATCACAAGTTTATAATTATCTTTTATTGTAAAAAAAAAGAAAAAGATGTTAAAAGTTTTAATACTTATATGAACGAGTACAAATTGTGACATTAGCAAATTAAGAATTTAATTTAAAAAGAACATAAAGCTTAGTAATATAGTAATGCAAAAACATCTTCTTTCTAGCAATATCCTCGATCTTCAACTCTCTTTCTAGGTGCAGCCTTAATGATATTGTCCACACGTAAAATCATCTCTGCTGCTTCGGTGGCTGACAACAACACTTGCCTCTTTACGACAAACGATTCGGTAATCCCCAACTCATCCATATCACCAATTGTCCCTTTTTCCATATTCAAGCCCATACTGCTCTTATTATTTGTATGAGCAGCTCGTAATTCACTTATAAGCTGAGCAGAATCGTAACCAGCATTATCAGCAATAATAATGGGTAACTGCTGTAGAGCTCTTGCATATGCTTCCATGGCTACAGCTTCTTTTCCCGGAGTCTTTGCAGCAGCATTACTGACGGCAACTGCCATAAGAATTTCACTACAACCACCACCATATACAACTCTAGATTCTCTTACAGTTGCTGCTAATACACACAAAGCATCATGTAGTGATCTATCTGCCTCATCTATAATCTGCTGTGTAGCTCCTCTGATTACAATAGTGCAAGCTTCACCTAAAGCCACACCTCCAAATCTAAGTAGCACATCTTCACCTATCATAATTTGCTCTATTACATCGCATGTACCTAGTTTAACCGCATCTGGATTATCAAATGTTGATACAATTTCACCACCAGTTACTAAAGCTAATCTTTCGATGCCATCAAAATCAGCATGTTCAATAGCCATAATACCAGCGTCAGCAAATAATTGTTCTGGATAATTATAAATGAGTTGCCTGTTAATGAACACATTACAATTATGTTTCAATATTTTGTTAACTTTGTCCTTCATTTTTTCTTTTTCAGCAATCTCTAGTTCAGCGATTTTTGCCATCGAATCAACTTTTATGTGGGATCCAAAAACTTTGATTTTATCAGTGTCCATTGGAGTATTAGCAATCAAAATCTTTGCATTTTCTATGCGTTTAGGCTGATGAACACCAGGTTTTTTATCTAGAAGGAATCCATCGTCTAAAAATGAATCTTCTAACGTGCCTCCAGTTTTCTTAATAATCTGGATAGCTGCTAAATCTCCAGATCCCTTCAATCTCATTACGGCATCAACAGCAAGTTTGGAAAAATATTCTTTATGCTGAGATAAAATTTTTGAGCTTAATGTTGTACGTGCTATATTCATCAGATCTTCGCGAAAAGCTTCGATATTAGAGCTATTATCCCTGGAGGTTTGCAATAAAGCACTACGAGCAACTTCTACAGCTTTCCTCCATCCGGCTATAATTGTTTGTGGGTGAATTTTCTGATCAATCATACGCTCAGCTTCTTTCAAAAATTCAGAAGCTAAAATAAGGTGCTATATTAATCACAAATATATATTGTAACTCTTGTTTTTACATACCTAGAACTGTTACTGATGTAGTACCATCCCCTACTTCATCATCTTGTACCTTTGACATATCAACCAATATTTTTGCTGCTGGATTATCAACACCAACAGACTTCAAAATAGTTGCACCATCATTAGTTACTTCAACCGAACCCGCATTCCGTCCATAAGAAACTAATATTTTGTCCATACCTTTGGGGCCCAAGGTACTTTTAACTAAATCTCCGATAGCAATTGCTCCAATGAAGCTCGACAATCGAGCAATTTCTCCTTTCTCTTCTTCAGCCTCCTGCTTGAGGATCCTCACTGAATTTAAGGACACCTAGAGAATAGAAAGAATACATGTATATTTCTTTAAGCACGTGGGTTCGCCGGTTTTGTGAACCTCCATGACACACCTGATATTTGTATTCATTTTGCAAAAGTAAATATTCAACGAATGTATTCATAAAGAGGTAATAATGATAAACGAGATAAAAGATTATTGAAAGTACTCACCATTATTTGCTTCTTGTATTAAATTATTACTAAATACCAGTATTAAACGTAGCTTGTCAAGTTGTCAAACTAATTTTCAATGGTGATGCTGGGTGAAGCAAGCAACGATACAACATCTAGAAAAGTCTGATACATTCTCGCTGGCGTTATCTAGTGTTGAATAGCTTAAATATTAGTTAAATATACAGTGAGCACCTAAAGGTTGGATTAAATTCATTTAAACTGCTTTTTCTCCAATTTTGTATGTATTTTTTAAATAATTTAATATAAGAGTTGGCTATTGGTCTATACCAATTATGATGTCCCTATGGACATTTAAAAGTTAGATATGTTTCGATTTTCCATCTCATCAGTGTGATACGCCTACAAATAACGAGTCGTGACTACATTTTTAATTCGACTTTTAATCATTTCTGAGAATAAAAATTGTCGTCGAGAGTCATAATATTCACAGTAGATGAGTAAAAATTATAATCAAAAATTTAGCTACGGCATTATTAAATTAAACATTAGGCGGAAATATAGACCAATATGTTTAAATAGCAGAAACCACAGACATATCTAAAAAAACGTACAAATTGGAAAATAAAAATTAATTCAAAAACAGGATAAGAAACATGTAAGTAATTATAAATATAATAAAAATTCAAATTCTGTTAAAATTGATGATGACACCTCTTTATTTTGTATTGGTGATTATGGAATTATTGTCCGAAGTGTAGCAGAAATGCAATAATGAGTTGAAAACAAGTATTCAAAGATGAATTTTCACTACCTGGTTCTGAAGAAAGTAAATTACCTGCTCATTTTCAGAAGTGGATGATAATCCTACAGTACTAACTTACAAAGAGGGTGCACGAGGGATAGCATCACGATTAAAGTACCTCTTTAGAGAATAATTATAATAATAACTATGAAAGTGTCTAGAGCATATTCAAAGATGTGCATTACGGATACATTTGGGTGACACATTTTCTTCCAACTTTTCAATGTTGCTGGATGATTTGGGAACGTATGAAAGTGACTTGATTCTTTATCCCTATAAACGCTTGCACGACCGGGAAATTTACAACACTTGTGAATCCTAGGGATGTCTATTAAACACGCAAATAAAATCTGAGAAATTCACTTAAAAATAATTTTTTTTTACTTACGTTTAGAAATGGTTTTGAATAGTACAAAGGATGACGTCTGACACAATTGTCGGTTGCGGTACCCTAGCGGCGCCTAGCGTGAAAAGTCACAAAATCATTGTAGTGGGTGAGGCGAGAGAAATTATAATAAATCTATTAAAAACTGGTAAATTTCTTTGAAATTCTCACCAAAGTATCACATTTAGAAATGTTGAAAACTTTCAAGAAGAAATATTACGATTTTGGCAGTAATATTACCAACATAAATTCAAATACTTCTAGTTTAATTTTTCTTAATTCAATGGTGACTTGGACCTCTCTCGTCCCCAATTTGAAGTTGCTGCGTGCTTGTTGCCAAGGTAGCCTAAAATTTTGCACACTTGTGATAGTCACACAACATCGACAACACCAGTAAGCGTACATAATGTACCAGATGTGTCGCGAAGCATTGAATACTTTGACGGAGAAGTTACCGGTGTAAAGGCAAAAACATGGATCGAAAATATTAAAATGACTAAGCATTTGCATTCTTAGTCAGACAATGTCACTCTCGAGATAATTAAATCACGTTTAAATGGGGCAGCTGTAATTTTAGAGACTGTAGGCCTAAGGAATGACGTATGTGTAACATCATATGGCATATGAAGATCCTGATGCCCTTTTACATGATATATTTCAAGAAAGAATGCTAGAGCAGAGACAAGGTAGAAGTCAATATCAAACGGAGAAGAAATTTGAACATACGCCGAGAGAAAAACCCTATGCTGAAACAAAGGAGAAACGACCAAGTGTGAAACCAAACAGTACATATTTACCAAGCAGAGATGCAGAAGGCAAACCATTGTGCTTTATTTGCAAAAACTATGGGCATGTAAGCTAATACTGCAGAGATAGAGTACCCAATGAAAAGGTAAGAGATGCCACAAAAGAAGAAACACCGACCAAGATGATTGTCACGAAAGAAAACGAATCGACAGAGAAGAATTACATCAAGGAAGTAACGGTAAATGGAAAGCATGGTACTTGTTTTATTGATCCAGGCAGTGCAGTTTGTACTATAAGGACAAGGTATGCAGAAGAAAATAGCCTGAAATGTGTACCTGGCAACAAAAACTATGGCTTTGGTAAAACAGACCCAATTGACAGTGACTATATTACTAGAATGTTATTGAAAATTGATGATGTCGAGGAGTTCGTTGAGGCATACGTTGTGCGAAATGACGTGCAATTTGTGGATATATTAGTGGGAAGAAGTTTTGTGTGCAAGGATTTTTTGCACTATAACGATCAATATCCCTTCAAGGACATTGACATTGCTGCTCAGTACCAACTACCAAAACGGATGTAGACAGAACGCCACAATACAACAGGGTATAAATTATATCCATGTACATACAGGAGGAGATACCAGTGTCGTCAGGAGATATGATAGGACAGTTAAAGGGAAACAGTGAGGAAAATGCAAAGGAAAACAATTGTGGTGAACTACAGCAAGGTAAAAATTATACAGGACATAGTGCGCGAGTGGCAAGAGCACGGAATAATTAGAGGCACAAACTCAGCATATACTTCACCAGTGATTCTAGTGCCAAAATCTTCCGGGGAAAAACGACTAGTGATTGACTATAGCCGACTACACAGTCAATCGGAGAAAAATAATTTTCCTATCCCGCGTTTGGACGATTGTTTTGAACTGTTATCAGAGTGTAAGCTATTTACTGTTTTGGATCTTATGTCAGGCTATCTACAGATCCCCTTAAGTGAAAAGTCAAAACATAAGCCTACTTTCATAACGCCAGATGGTATAGCTGAATTCGAAAGATTGTGTTTTGGGTTAGCGGAGGCGCCTTATGAGTTTTTAAAGTTAATGGCCATGGTATTAGGTCTGTTGCGGAACACTATCGCGACATCTTACCTAGACGACATATTAATGCCAGCGAAGACTTGGAATGTATATCAGATAATTAACGAAGAATATCGAATCCTCATGATTCAAAAGTGCGACCCAAAATTGCAAGAACTAATACGAATACTGAAGACCCCAGAGAAGAATCAAACGAAAGAAGAAATAAGACGAGTGGAAGGCTATACAGTAGAGAACAACCGATTATTCAAGAAAGCACAAGTGAATGGAGACGAGAGGTGGCTATATGTGATACCAGATACAATGAGGAAGGCGACTGTCAATACCACGATGGATGGGACACTTTGCATTGGATAAAACAATGAAAAATTTTTAAACAATTTTTGGTTCAGGAATCTGAGAAGATATGTGCGCAAACATATACGAGGATGTTTTGAATGCCTCATTGAAAAGTTACCAGGTGGGAGGAAATCTCCAACCACCGAAATTGCCAAATCGCCCTATGATCAAGTTGCACGTGGACCACCTAGGACCATTCCTCAAAAGTGAGAGGAATGCACATTCTAGTTGTCGTAGATGGATACTCACGGTACCTTCGGCTATATGCAGTGAAGAGTACAACGTCTGCCGAAGCGGCGCGGAAGATGGAGCACTTTATAAACGACTTCGAAGTGCCAGATGAAATCGTCTCCGATCAGGAAACGGCGTTCACCGGAAAACTCTTCCAAAACCTAAGTGAAAAGTATAACACCCATCACCAGCCCACTGCATCCAGATACCCGGAAGCGAACGGTATAGCAGAAAGTAAAATGAAAAACAGAGTACCTATGATTGTAACCTCAGTAGACTTCAATGAGGAAACATGGGACCAGAATCTGAAAGCGCTGGAGAGAAAAATCAACACGACATTCAACAAGACGCTAGGGACTACTACTTTTGAATACCTATATGGCTATACGCCTACGTTCGAAAACGTGAGCTTAGTACGCGCAGCAAGGCGAGGAATACCACAAGATACCAGGGAAAACATAAGAGCAAGGGCTAGAAACACCGCCGACCAAGCGCAGCAAAAGTCCAAGGATTATTATGACAAACGAAGATTTGAAGGAGTGACTTACAAAGTCGGAGATGTGGTGTCGGTGAATACCGCACCCATTGCTACAGGACAATCCACCAAGACAACTAAAATATAAAGGACAGTATGTCATCATAGAACGAATCATCACGGATATATGTATATAAAGTGGATAAATTAGCTGGTACAGAGGGACCAAGGAGACAAGTAATGACGACGCATGTTTCGCAAATGACGTTATGCCAAAACGGCGACGAGGCGGATGATGATAAGAATGAAGAGGAACTGGCAGAGGAGAGCGAAAATGAAGAGTGGATACCCGACCAAGAAGAGGGGAAAACCGGAAACACATAGGGAGAAAATGAGGCCAGACCCTACCGGAAGGTGCGGAAGCCCGACCGTTACCGGGACTATGTTTGAGGGCAAACGTACGTCAGGATGCCCGAATTGTTGGCGGCAAGAGCAGGGTTTTCGGAAAGAAAGGGTTGGCAAGAAAGTGACACGAGAGGGACGCTAAGATAGAGCAATGAAATTTTTATATAGTCGCTTTAAATAAAACAATTTTAAAAACCGCCGAGTGTAGCTATTAGGATTTTAATTGATTTAAATACTATAACCGAAACATGGGTGTCCAATAACTATAAGTAATTATATACCGAGAATTTGATGGGAAAAGAATAACAACTTTTGCAGCTGATTTCAAATGGGAACATTTTGTAGCTGACTTCATACCTAACAATTTTAAGTGAAAATAAGCCAATCTTGTTATTAGGAGAGCAGAGTTATATCACTCTGCTAAATAAATGGAAGGAGCGGGAATATTAAATCGGTGGTTTGGCGTTTTACACGATTGATGGTGACGCTGCTAACTTTCCGAAATGGGCCACGGAGACCTACAAAGATACATCGACACTTGAGTTTCAATATATTTCCCGAAGGAAAGAGTATATATTTATGCCAACAGTATGGGTATCCAAGAAAGAATAGATAGAATTGGTCATTCCTCACATGAGAGTCTGCCTTTTGCATTTTACTAAAGACGACTTTTATATTATCAGGCATGTCAGCCCTTAGAAATAAAATTATAATTGCTATTAACTATAGTTGTATGTTTGAGATATTAAGAGCAAACTTCTCCGATCGAAGAAAACCACTGTGCCATTTTATTTTAATAATTCGTAGTATATAATCAGTATATAGTTAGCAACCATTCTTTTGGTAATACTATGAATAGTGTGAAAAATTAATGAGCCTATACTTTAATCAAAATGTTTTATAATACATAGGGCAAACAAGACAGTTATTGGACATTGTAGTTTGTAACGTTTTAAATGCCGCCGAACTATTCGTCATAATATCTTCCGCAATTTTCATATACGCGTATTAGCGCGGTCTCCTTATTTTAATAGCTTCGAGTCTATTTGCATTTTCACGCGTGGGACTGTCCTCTTTGTTACGAAACCCCATGGTAAAATTTCGGCGTCATCACACGTGATTGGAGCACCCAGTCACACGGTCTCTTTTAAGGGAATGATATTATATGACGCCCAAGATCGAGAATTGATTGGTTAAGGAATGCACCCCCCTGCGTAGGAATCTACACTGTAGCGTGACGAGAATCGACACTGGTCCATCAAAGCTAAGTGCTTTCCCCTTACATATCATAGTCCCATTTACCGCTAACACCTCCACATCCAAGATTGAATTTAGACCACGACGTAAGGACACACCCCAATCGCCATCTTAGAACACAGTGGTATTATATCCTATATTTTATTTAACTTTTACTTTTGATAACTTGCATAACTAAGTTATATTATCCCTGTGTGAGTCGTGTAACAGACATTTAACGTAAATTTTACACTGTTATAGTTTATTTCAAACCATATTTTAATAGTTCAGATATTTCTTTGTCAATCTTAATGCAACTAATTAAATTTCAAGCCGTGTGAGCCACCTTTAATTACCCTGCAGGCTAAAAATTTTCATAACGATAATAACCTTCTTCTTAACTAATCTTTAAGTGTTTTAATCGCAATGTTCATTGCATGTGACGTTCGTAACCCGTTTTAACGGCATAACAGTTAAATATTAAGTATTGTACGAATAACTGTAAAGAAAATCGGATCCGAACTTATACATATATGTTACCAACTATTTCTGGTAACCGACGCATACCACCAAAAATACCCGCCGTGTTCAATTAAATTATTGTTTATCCCATTTAGGCTGTCAAACTTGTACCGAACCCAACATATAGTGCCACCTCCTTAAAAGGTTATTCTTATTATTTGTCGGATATATATCTTTGTATATTTATGCATGCTTATTTGTTGTATTTTATCACATGTCACCTATGTCACCTAACGTGTGGCAGAATAACTCACGTTTGTAAATGTGATTACTCATGCAAATTGTTTCAAATTGTTTATACTATGCTTTATGTACCGAACTAATACTTACGAACACTGACGAACTAACCGTAAATATATACTCTATTATTTAATCGTGCCCTTGACTTTCTTTTCAACATCCGGCCTTTTCCGTGCTTATGATACAGTACTGAAGAAAAGTTCGGTGGCGCCAATCCTATACCATTTGAATTAGATGAAGTTACCCACCCCATCTCTGCAAATCTAGCCGTAAGACAGCACTTCTGGAATAATCTCAAAGTAAGTAACGTGTTGTGGAACGTCGAAATATTTTGTTAAGGAGCAATATCGGCGCCGTAGGCTTATTTCTTTTGGTCAAACAAGTAAGTGTTGAGCAGAAAAGAACGCACCGTATATACTATACCGTATATACAGCGAGTACACACACACCGTGTGGTATAGATTTTACCGTGTTTCGCTTTGAGTTCACTTTTTCCCGAATTTCACGACACATTCCTATGTACGGGACCGTAATAGGAAAGGTGAGTTACTTTTTAACTACATTACAGGGGAAGGGCTAATTGTTAACAATGTTGGCTCTGAACCAACCGTCGTTACCTGTAACAGGAAGAAGATACTAGATATAACTAGCAGCTCGAATTTAACGAGCACGAAAATTCAAAATTGGAGCCGTCGTGCTCTGACCACCTATACATCCAATTTGAACTCATGGTGGGACATGGGAAAACCGTGACCTACCGTGAT
>JARFOC010000689.1:83306-106135 GCA_031763485.1 Osmoderma eremita | reverse complement strand
GCACAGAACCACTTCCCAGGCTGTCAGATGATGAATGATCTCTCAAGAGCTGATACACCTCCTCGCTGGGCCAAGCGACCACAGGCTGCTGATTGGCAAATAGCAAGGAGAGTAGTAACATTCAACGCGGTAAGACAGACTTCGCCAATCAACAATGATCAAAAATTTTGCCGCAGTAGTAGTCGTAGTAGCGCGATAATTATTGAAAAAAGAGAGATGATTGGTAAGTGGATTGATGTTTGTTTAGGCAAAAATAAAAAAATGAGATGATTGTTGGAAAAAAATGCTCTAAATAATTTCGGTTTGAATTAGTATTACTTATGTGTGAAATAATAAAATACAAACGCGATTAAACATGCCTAACATCAAGTAATCATTTATATTGTAATTTGTAAACAAAAGTTGGTAACTAAATATAGTAAAACAACAGAAGTATCCCTAAAAAAGGTATATTTGTTAAAAAAAGTAATGGTTTAAAAATTGAAGTAGGTAATGAATAATAACCGATATGAATGAACAATATATGCGCGCTAAGTTAATCGCGGTTGCAACAGTACGAGTTGGGTCACCTCTGATGTTGAAGTTGTGAAAAAGTTAGAATAAAAGAATTTAGAACGATATGATTTGAAATACTTAGCTGTTTGACCATGTGTGAATACTTGGGCGACTTAGGGACTCCTAACTTGAAGAATGGGCCTCGAAGTTGTGGAGGTAACACGTACCACATGGCACTTATAAAAAATACAACGCTTCCTTGTCGTGATCGGAACCAGACGAACGGTTTTTCCCCGTCGGGACGGAGAGGTGAGTTCCGTGTCGCGTGGGGAACAGAGACGAACATTGGGTGTTCTGGGCGAAGAGAGAGGAACTCAGTTGATGTCCAAATCAGTGGAGAAAAACCTCTGTCGCATTCCGATCAGACGAAGTCACTTGTTGTCGCGAATGGCCGAAACGAACTCCAGAAGGGAGGGAACTGTCCTTGCTTTGGGAATTTTCTCCCGAAGAAGACTTGCAAAATTACCTGGATTGGCGAAGGGTTCAACCAATCAGAGGCCGACAAATATTCATTTAAAACTATTATGTGAAAACAAAGCTTTACTGTGTTGAATCACGGGTTAATTACGTATTAATTCGTTCAGAGAAATTGCAATGTAATACGGATTAAAATAATATCTCACAACACTATATTTAATAAGAGAGAGATTAAAAATAATTTAAAATTCGAATAATTGAAATGGATATCTTCTGTATGCCCGAACAAAGAGGTTTTTGTTTGTCTACCTGATCGAGGATGTTTGTTACTGGTGCAGGTAAAGTGATGGTGTATTCGTACTGTCCGCATTTTCGATAATAAATGTAAATTGGTTTATTGCTTAGAAATCTGGAGGCAGTGAGGTGGGAGTTTTACGATAAAGTCGGCTATTGTTTGGTCGCCGATGGGAGTAAAGTATTGTTAGAGTTTCAATTTATTTTGTATTGTTGTAGAGTTTATTTTTTCTTTGTTTAATTTAATAAGAATCGTTGTTTATTTTACTACTTAGAATTACTTTTTCGTTCTCCTGCACCGCATAGCAACTACAAAATGAATGTAAGAAACTGTACTTTTTACCGTAACCTGAGAGTACAGAAAAATTATGCAGTATTACGACATTGAGCGGACATGCGCGCCTACCCTTGCTCGGTTTATGATACACTGCGACTGGATATCTCTCGTTGTCAGTGAGACTCTAATGAACAGTTGCCATTCACAAAGCAATCCCCCGTTCCGATGTGGGCATACGTGTATAACAACCAATACAGAAATCCTTTTTAAAAGACTTATGTTAAGTTTCGTTAAGCATCGTAATTAAAGACGTTAGATTTGTCAATTATCTTGAATATTATATTTACTATTTATTTGTATGTAAATTAATTAGAATTGGCAACATAGGTAACACTAATTCGAATAAAAAAATATTTTGGCACCAGTACTTAAATATAGGCGGAGATATTGTTGGCTAAAACCATTAGTTGTGCCACAGACAAAGTAACTATTGCTTCATTTTGCCAAATCTATATGATCCGATACGAGCCGATTAAATATTCAGTAACAGCATTGTGAATTTAATACTTAAGCATAGTTACACTTCTCTCGTGGCGAGTCACGTGACCAAATACCTTACATCGGTCTGATCTAATTTTGGCGCTCACCAGCGTCGTGGTGCCCTCGAAGACGCCTCCTTTTGCTCGTTTCAGTGTTATTTCGTATTTAGCCGTTCAAACTGGAAGCGTTCGTGTTTTCTTTTTTTGTCGCATTTCGATTTCGTCCGCACGTAATTTAAAGTAAAACAGTTTTGTGTGTGTGTGCGTGTCTGACACTAGTTCTTCGGTTTATTTATATTTTACAAATAGGTGAGTGAGAAATCGGACGCTCAATTGCATTTCGAAATTAACATTTTCTCATTAGTACCATGAGAGATTTACTATGTTTCGGAAAGGATATATATGTAGATACTCAGAATTTTTATGGCATTTTCATAGGAAAAGAGTGTACCTATGTATAACATACATCTCTTTGCTCGTTTTTGAACCAACTGTTGATGTATAAATATAGTTGGCAGATGATAGATGTTTCCTTTTTTTAGCTTGTGTTGTAAATATAATGAAAATAGTAGATAAAATCAAGGTTATTAACACTATATCTTTAGATTGATTAAAAAGAATGCATTTGCTGAATATTTTCTTTTGTTTATGTAGACACAAGACTATGATCAAAGTAGACGAGGAAGATCCTGTAGGAGGTGAGCTAAAACTTTCATATATGCACTAACTGTTATTTACATCAGCATACATGGAACGCTTATGGAACGTAACAATTCAATAATCAATCAAGTTCTTTTATTAATTCAAACAATATCATAACACATACATTATCAAATTTACACATGTACCTTTTAAAATATAAAAAAATTTCAAAACTGCTCTTTTACTTGAGATTATTAAATATGAAGTACATAGAAGTGACATATAGTACAACTATAGTAACACATACATAGGTGTATACTGGTTATAAATAGGAAACATAACAAGCATAAAGCAACAGTAACGCATAGTAGTAACGGCCGCCACAATAAAAAAATTCCTAATCTTCAAAACTTATTCCACGTGTGCTTATAACGTATTACGTCTTGGCATATTAATTCTTTTCACTCAACACAAACTCGTGTCCCTTTTACACAATTAAATAAACAACCGCCACTTGCCATAATTAGATTTCGAACGCAATGTTTCAGAAAAACACAATTCCTACATAAATCGTAAATAGCGTTGAACGAATTTTCCAATAATTTACGAATGATGTGAGTTCTTATAAATATTAGTAAGCGCAGTTTTGCAACAAAAGTATTTATTACACACCGTCTTACACGTCTTACAAAGCTATTACCCGCCTATTATTACCAACCCTTTAAAAAACCATTAATAAAATCCCTATAATTATTAAAAATACATTTCGACAAAATGTACAATTTATTAAACTGAAAATTTGCAACAAATCGGCACAACTTTTCATTTTAATAGAGGCCTTAAAATGACTTATGAACCTTATGATTACAGAAGGGTGGCTACAGGTTACACAGAGTTACAAATATTGAACAAGTGAAAACATAATATGTATGTAGTTGCATAAAACATTGCGCCACGAGATTTTTTGAAATACACTAGTTGAAACTTTACCTTTTTATTATAGTCTTATATGCAGGGTGTTTACGGTCTTGTGATTTTATTTTCTAGGGGTGGTTAAACATCTTAAAATAAGGTCATTAACGTAAAAATATCTTAACAAAGTTGCATAATAAAAGACCCACCAAAATTCACCGCTCCGGTAATCCGCGCACGGGAAACTGGTGTACAATAAACAGGTCAAGGTTGAGATGGTGGTCCTGGCTGACACCAACGAATTTTAGTTGCCGAAGAGGAAGTCTTAAATCATGTCGAAGGCGATCCTTCTAGTGGTACTCCAAAAATATGTCGCCAAGTAAATGTATCAAATCGAATTGTCTGGCAACACTGCGCGAGAATCAATTGTATCCTTTCCATGTACAAAAAGTGCAGGTTTTACAACTTGAAGATCATCCTTTACACTTATTGGCCCATGTGTGTTGCCAAATCGAATGAATGGATATGATTACCTCTTGTTTTTGCAAAATCATTTGATGGAACTATTGGAAGAAGTTCCTTTGAATGTACGTCGACACATGTGGTTTCTGCACGATGGCGCACCGCCGCATTTGAATCGTTTAGTTCGCCAACATTTAGATAATGTGTTTGAACATAGGTGGATTGGTCGAGGTGGTCCTATGCCACACCATCTGGTGTAAAGTGGATTCCATGAAAAACATTGAAAACTTGTTTCAACTAACATGCTTAATCACCACTTAAAAATAAAAAAATAACAACTACAAAGAATTGTTAACATTAATATCTCTCTTATTATGCAACTTTGTTAAAATACTTTTACGTTAATGACCTTAGTTTAAGTTGTTTAATCACACCTTGAAAATAAAATCACAAGACCGTAAACATCCTGTATAGTGTGAATTGAAATATTAGGCATCTG
The DNA here is from genome assembly GCA_031763485.1 of Osmoderma eremita. Taxonomy (NCBI): domain Eukaryota; kingdom Metazoa; phylum Arthropoda; class Insecta; order Coleoptera; family Scarabaeidae; genus Osmoderma; species Osmoderma eremita. Next base: position 101,538 of record JARFOC010000689.1, on the reverse strand, counting down.
CAGGTATTTGAATCCTTCAAATTTATAAATATCAACCATGTTCTTTATTACACTTCACAGAGCAAAACTAAAATTTCTCATCTCATATCTATTTTAGAAATCTACTGAAATACTTACCCTACAATCCATGAAAATGAATTATTTAGTTTTATGTCTGAACTCTGCGTATAAAACTATTTCTTAGAAATTGGAATCAAAGCTAGATATATTATAATCGCACATAATTAAATTTACTACACCATAGTACGTTCGTTTTATTTTTTTGACATTCACAGAAAAATAACAGTATTTACGGCCAGTATACGAGGTATTTTTAATGTTACCAAAATACCGTGCCATCCTTGAAAAAAATATGGCAGTCAATAAAATAGGAAACCATATTTACAATTGTTGAAATTTTATAGAGAATACAGAATAGGATAGCCTTAAAAATAAAAATTATGAGATTGAAAATTCTAAAATGCATAGTTTTGCAACACTATCATTCAATGGATAAAAACGTGATGAATAAACTAACATGAAAAAAACAAAAGTTATACGCGGCAAACAGCCAACTGGCCAATTTTCAAGTATTTTGTTCTGTATGTGATTCTTTGATTATATACATTTCCCGAGATGATAAGGTCATAATGCTATTGTGAATCCGTTTACTTTACAGAAATTGAATTAAGTTTTCCGTATCGAGATGTAAGGATTAGAAAAGGCGTCGATCCCAGGGAACTTTACGAACTAGAATCTGAAATTGGAAGGTAGAAAGAGAGTAATCCACTTAAATGACGATTTAAATTAGATAATTTTTAGGGGAAAATTTGGTACAGTATACAAATGTCGTGAGAAATCAAGCGATCTTCAATTGGCTGCAAAATTCATCGGGGTACCAAAAAAGGAAGATCGGCGAAATGTTGAAAGAGAAGTAGACATTATGCGACAACTTCAACATCCCAGACTGATACAATTATATGATGCCTTTGAAAATGGAAAGGTTATGTGCGTTATACTAGAATTGTAAGTATAGTCAAAACGAAAGTATAAACGTTATACAATATTTGTTTGCAACCTTGCAACCAAATTCATTTCGAAATATCAGCAAACAAAACAGGACAAATATATTTTTATAGAATTGAGGGTGGCGAGTTATTCGAAAGAGTCATCGATGACGATTTCGTGCTGACCGAAAAATCGTGTACGGTTTTCATGAGACAAATATGCGAAGGCGTAGAGTTTATACATAAACAGAACGTCCTGCACTTGGATATGAAAGTGAGTGTGTGTTGCTCCGACCAATAAAAAATATATGATTCGTTTCTTTCTTGCTTTATTTTAAGACTGTTTGATTTTTTAGCCCGAGAATATTCTGTGCTTAACGAAAACTGGAAACCGTATCAAAATAATCGACTTTGGATTGGCAAGAAAATACGATCCAGGCAAAAAATTGCAAGTTTTGTTTGGAACACCCGAGTTCGTTGCGCCGGAAGTAGTAAACTTTGATCAGATCGGTTACGGAACAGACATGTGGTCGGTGGGAGTAATCTGTTATGTGCTGTAAGTAGAACATACATACACAGTGATCAATCTCAGCCGTCTGAGGTTGGTATCAAAAAAGTTCCTAGATTGGTTATAAAATAATTCATAGATAATGTTTGGGTGCAGCCACTCCTCGAAAGTAAACATAAACTAACTTATACCCAATCTAGGGACCTATTTGATACCAACCTCAGACGGTTGAGATTGAACACTGTGTATTACTAATAGATGGAGGTGATTAATTCAAACATGACTGATGATCACATTAATGGTCAGAAATTTGAGATTTCAGTTGATAAACAAATCGTTTTCTGTATGTGGCTGAAGTCAGGAGTTATACACAGTGATTGGCATAAAGTTCGCAACAAATGGGATTTTTTTCATTACTAATGTGTTGTAAAAACTTTGTTGGTAGATCAATTCAACATGTCTAATAACTTAAGAAAATGTATTGGCATTTTGTGACCATGGCGGTAAATTTAAAAACTATAACATGAAACATCAAAGCATGAGGGTAGTATTCGAAAAAGTTATGGGAAAAGTTGCTCAGAATTTAATTTTGAGACGCTATACAAATTATTTACAACATTAAAAAAACGAAATTCTCATTTTTATTCTAAACTACTTTATACATTATTCTTATAAATTATGTTCATTATTCAATAAAAGTTTCGGGATCGATATTATATTATAGCTATAATAGGTCAGAACCCCAACAAAGGAGTGAAACAAAAATTGATAAAAACGTAAATTCACCGTGAGAATTGGACTTTTATGAAACGGCATTATTTAAAAAAAGAATCGAACTTGCTAAACCGGGAAATGTCTTAAACGAGTCCAGATAAATTTACCACCGAAGAAAGAGATAGGACATACCGAAAATCTTCTATAAATGACTGTAATACCATTGTTACGGTCCGTTTTCGAAAATAAGCAAGGCAACTACCTGGCTCTCGATTGATGATTGTTGTATACGACAATTTTGACATTCACAAATCAATCATCAATCGAGTTTCGAGAGTCGGGGCCCTGGCTAGCCGTGTCGACTCCTTAAATACGAAGGACAGGGGTAAATTAAGGAAAAGATAGAGATAGATGCACCTATTTAGTTTAAACATGTATAATTTCGTTATTCGGGACTTGGTTTCACAACGGGAGCCCACGTGCTCTGGAAACATTTATGCCGAATTTATTAAATCAATTTGTGGTATATGGAATTCCCTATACTGTGTAACCCACGATCCTTGCAATTCTTCAAAACCAAACCCACGATTAAGTTTGAAATTACGGTGTGAGCTAAATATAAACATTAAGATGGCGGATGCGAAAGCAAGCAATACGAAATTACATCATAAAAACTTTCATTTCATATGGAAATATCGTATGGAAGTGCTGCAGGTAAAAGAAAAACTGTGGAATATTTTGAGCTAAAATACGCCCACAGCAATTACTGATAGTGTAGATGCCGCTGAAATAGCAAATTGTCAAGTGCGTGACGATCAAGCTCGCGGATGGATCTTAAGAATCATCATGAAAAGGATACGTTGAGCAATAAGGTATGTTCAATTCGACGTATTTGCTATACAAAAATGGGTAAACATGATAACATGGAGGAACACATAGCAAACTTAACGAACTGCAAAAATTTATTGACCTTGCTAACTGTGGTGACCTCGTGCTTACTAGTGCCACACCAGAGTCTCTTGGACACTATTATTTTATATCAGCGTCGATTCCGCCAAGAGTTAAAACGAGGCTTTTGCACGGTTAAGCCGGTTTAGATTTTATTAGGGTTTCCTTTTTTATTGCATGGGGTTTTTTACTTAATTTGTTTTATTCTTGTGTTTTCTCCGCTTTTCTCTGCTATTTTTCGTTATGGGAGCCGTCTGACATAAATCTCCGAAAACAATTTAGCCTCTTGGCTTTTTGTATTTATTTCCCATTTTGTACCCATATACTATACCACCCGTTCTCAGATCCTTGTGCGATGTACCAATTTGTACATCTGGGCTCATTTTTGGTTTCCCAAAGATTGCCCGTCTTGTCCAAGTCCTTGCATTTACACAGTCTACAGCTTCGGTCTTCAATGTCAACACCAATTTTTCGTAGGTGTTCTTTCAGTTCGCAATGTTCTGTCAGGAGACTTTACTGTACGAAGATGATTTCTACTAAGATTTAGTAGTTCGTCGGCCTTCATTAATGAGGGCTCCTTAATGAAGGTTTGGTTGTATTTTTCCAATATTCTGTATGCTGTTCTTGGACCCATTTTCGTATCTGCTCTCGTACTGTGTTTCTAGGCACCAGGGCAGATTCTGGGCCCACGTATGTAGACGATAATCCTATCTTCACTAGCTCATCGGCTCTTTCCTTGCTTACGACTCCCGAATGCCCAGGCACCCACAACAAAGTAACTTTATTGTGTTCCGGGAACACATTCAGTTCCCGTATACATTTTCAAGCTACTCTTAATGTCTTAATGTATTCCATAGTGCCCTAAATATCGCCTGACTATCCGTTGCAATATAAGTCCACTTATTGTTTTCTATTGCGCAATGCAATATAGCGTACAGCTCTGTCTGTACCGCAGCGGTGTATTTACCTGGTGGGGTGACGATCTTCGTATTCCCCGCCTCACTATATACTCCAGCCCTAGATCCATGCTCGGTCTTTGACCCGTCTGTAAACCAGGCCGGTCCATGATTTCCACCTCAAAATTCCTGTTGAATATGCAAGGAGGTTGATTTTTCATTGTGCACTCATATCATTTATATATGGGAATCGTGTGGTCTGTTTTCATTCCCAATAGGTTTTCTCCCACATGGTTGCCAATTTTCTTGTGCTTCAATTCTGAATATCTGCTGCTTGGGGATTTTAGCAATGGGGGATACCCCATTCTTGCTTCCCCAATTATCACCACATGAAGTGGCGGGAGGTTTAGAAGGGATTCCATTGTTGCTGTCGGCATTATCCGCGTTGCTCCTATTATATCCTAACACACAAGCCTCTGTATCTTGCTGAGCTCGGTTATAGTAGTTTGTTGCTGCACCTTTGTCTACCATACCAAGGATGCATAAGTGATCATAGGGCTAACCAACATGATGTATGTACAGTATATCATTCTTGGTTTTAATCCCCATTTTCTTCCATGGGTTTTCCTGGCCAACATAAGTGTTGTCTCCTCCTTGATTTTGACTCTCTGAAGCTGTCTGTTCCAAGTAAGGACCTCAAGGTATTTTACTTTCCCCGGACAATTTTATTTTTTAACCAAGGAGTCATAACGACCCTAGGCCGTCCAGTTTCCTTCTTTTTGTGAATGCTATTGTGGTCGTCTTAGTTCCTTTTCCTCGATCCATTTTTGTACAACCTGTACTGCGTTCTGCTAGATGATATCAGACTTACTGGTCTCAAAGACTTTACCCTATCCTGTCAGGTTTTGGTAGAAAGGTGACTCTGATTAGCCCCCAGGCTTATGGTATGTATCCCAGTGCCAAACTTTCTCTGAGTAACATATATACTTTATGCAACTTAAGGTACGAGCCCTCTTGTAGCAGTATTCGATAAATGCTGGCCGGTCCTGGCGATTTAGAGGGTTTTAATGAGTTGATAGCCCATTTCACTTTATCCACATTCACCACTTTCTTTGCTATCCGCCAACGCTTCCTGGAGGCCTGTCTCGCAGGATCCAGTTCTGCGTTGTTGCAGGTTTGCAGTAATGAATTTGTGAACCTGGGAAATGAACCCTAAAGAGTCTCATTGTATCATCTCCAGTTGTGGTATAATCTCCTCTTTCTGTATTGAGAGTACATATTGAGCTGTGAGGTTCTTTAGATAATATCCTATTGAGCCTAGCACATTCCGATGCATCCTCTATATCCTCGCAGTGCCTCCTCCAGGATTCTCCTTTCGAATTTTCCTGAGCTTTGTTGCAATCAGTGAGGCTCTTTTTGTAGTAAATTGTAGTAAAGACTCACCTTTTGGATTGGTGTTTCAGCTTCCCCAGATAACGTGGTGTGCATGGGCATCGCAGCTGATGATGAGTTGCGATCCGTTAGCTCTGCTACTCACCACCAGCTCTTCCGGGTTGGAGGTAATCCAGGGTCACCATACAGTAGACATGCCAATCCGGCAATCAAGTCCCTCGACATATCCTTGCCCCTTGACCTTATTTTGACTGCGACCAAGTCTCTGCCACTGAAATTTGCCAACGGCAGTATTTTCAGGCTATTTTTAACCAATATATAAGTTTTCGGTGTTCCGGAGGTTCTACTGTAAACCAGTTCACAACCGATGCCATCCAGAGCCATTACTTTTCTTCTGTTTACCCAGGGTTCTTGAATAAATGCAAAGGTCGAAATTCTCCATTGCCATAGCAAGGACTGCCGAGGCTGCTTTGTTATGCTGGAGGTTCGTTTGGATTACTCTTATCTTCGCCATCAAGTCTGAGGCACCAGGTCTATGATGGAAGGAACTCCGAAGTTGTCCCGAAGTTGTTAATTTCACACCATCCATAGGACGCTGACGATTTGTCGCAGTACTGTATGTTGGAGTACCTCCTACCAGGTGCATAGCATGAGTCAGAATTGATCTCAACGCGGTAAACAAAAGCAGCTTGAATCTCATCTCAAGATTGCTCCCTCGAATTAGAAGTGGCATAAATTTGATCCTCGCGGGCTGAAACCTTGATCGAACCGACCCGACATGCAGAGTTTCCAGCGGTCCGCTCACGACTGGATACCATCAACTGCCATCTGCAAGCGACGGACCAACATGCCCTCATCATGACAGGTTGTGTATACTGCCGTATCGTCCGCATAAATCAGATCGGAAATCCAACAGTGGATATATGTTTCTGATTAATGGAGGTGTGGTAAGTTGGGTTTCCAAAAAACAACCGTGTGGCTCAATGTCCTCAATAGAAGCGCAACTTATTGCACTACCCAGTGCATGTCAGGAAGCAAAGCGGATTCAAAACATTCTGCAAGATATGAAGTATTAATTGGATGAACCTATTACGATATACGAAGACCGCAACAGCACCAAGCATATAGATACTCGATATCACTTTTTGAAGAAATTTGTGATCAAAAGAAAGATGCATGTAAATACTGTCCAACGAATTTAATGTTAGTGGATCTTCTCAGGAAACTATTACAGAATGGAAGACGTGAAAAATTGCGCGAACCTTGCAGTCTCCCGTAAATGAGGAGTGTTGGAAACAATGAAAGATTCACACAATGAGATTATTTATATGAGGGATGTCCGGTTACTGAGGTACATTTACGCGACACACCACCTACGTCGCTCCGATGAGGTTGAAATTTGCACGCATTTTAGATGTGCATAGGTAGCTATGGTCATTGCCATAGATTCAGTACAACTTGTGCAGTGACAGCCGCACAATGTCAGTTCCAATGTGTTTTATCTATGGTTCCGATCGAAAAACATACTCCAAGTTTGAAGTGCGATCGGTTATTCGTAAAAAAATACTGAAGACTTACGGAGAAGGCATTATGAGTCGAAAACAAGTTAGTGTTTGTTGTATACAGTTCAAAAGTGGACGTACACATCTGAACGAAGATCCCGAAGGTGTGCGAATAAAACCATCAACAACGAAAACGGATGAGAAAAAATTAAGGTCGATACGCTGATTCGAGAAGATCGTCGGCTGAAAATACGGAAAATTGCTCTACTGGCCGGCATTCCTAAAAGCTCTGTTAATGAAATCGTATCTGAATTAGGCTATCGAAGTGTCCATGAAATGGGCACCAAAATTGTTGACCGACCAACACAAAATGCAACAAATGGCGGCGGCACTGGAGCTTTTAACGCGCTATCGTCAGGAAAGCGGATTTCTAAAATCTACAGTTACAGGAGACGGAACGTGGTTATACCAGCATACCCTCGAATCAAAAGAAGACTGGATGACGTGGAAGCATCCGAGTTCACACCGAAAAAATTCAAAGTTTAGTAGTCTGCAAAAAATACAATGGCAACTGTGCTCATAGAGTTTGTACCATCGAAAGCGACAATCAACAGCGATATTTATTGTCAAATTCTCAAAAAGAAAGAAAAGAAGAGGAAAGTTGACGAAAGGAATCAGGTTGCTGCATGACAATGCAAGGCCGCACACCTCAAGTCAGACGAAGGCCTAGCTTCAGAAACACAATTGGATAGTGATTGTCCATGTGCCCCATAGTCCAGACCTGGTTCCTTCTGATTTTAATTTGTTTGGGCCGTGGAAAGCTCATTTGTTGGACAAAAGGTTTGAAGACGACGACGAAGTTCAAAAGGAAGTATGGCGTATTTTACAAATTTGGATGGCACCTTTTACGAAGAGGGTTTACAGAATTTGTGCCTCGCTGAGGTAAGTGCCCTAACATTGGCGCTGATTATGTTGAAAAGTAGCTTACAGTTCACGCTTTCACTTAGTGTATGTTTGATTTCTATAAATAAAGTAGTCTGTGTAATTCACAAATGTACCTTAGTAACCGGACATCCCTCCGTATATCTCTGTATCTTAATAATAACAAAATCTAAAAATGAAGTACCTGTATAAAATATTTATATATTTTTTATATACTTCATTTTTTAAACGTATTTGGCTATTGGCAGACATCTTCTTTCTTTGAATAACAAAATCGCATATGTTGGGAACTTTATGTCGGTCTCTCTGTATACGGTGTTTTCAATCACAGATGCAACCCACGAGACTTCCTTTAATTAACCAATATTAGAAATTGATAACGTTAATCATTAAAATCACTATTTGATAGCTCTCATTTGAAAACTGTTTTATGTCAAAATCCTCCGTCGAAATATTCTCATAAAAGCGCAACATAAAAACATAAAAGTGCAACATTGTATTGACCACCTGGGTTGCGTGCGTTAGTGATAGCACCGTTCGGTAAGGGTAAAACATTCAAAGTGCAAAGTGTAAATTCGCCCTTAAGCTGTAATGTATAAAACCAACCTGTATAACTTATGGTTGTCTATCCCTATGCAGCTTGTTCTTATTATATTTTTTTAAATTAGATTATCTGGTTTATCACCATTTATGGGACATACAGACATTGAAACAATGGCAAACGTAACAATTGCCAAATACGATTTCGACGACGAAGCTTTTGAGGAAATTTCCGACAACGCCAAAGATTTCATTCGGAAATTACTCGTAAAGGATCAAGAGTAAGTATACTTTTTACCTAAAATTTACATTACCTGAGCATGAGAGTGTAATTGCGTGTCAATACCCCGGAGGAAGACAAAGACCCAAATTAGTTATTCATCAATTTTCACTAATTCGTTTAATCACAAGCCAATTATTTTCTTACTAATTTGGGATTTTGTTTGCGGAAAGAATGTCGTGCATACACAAAAATACAAACACGTTTTCTAAGAGAATATAAATAATAAAACAGGGTCTTTGTCTGCCTACTTTCAGTCAACGCATGTCTGCTGAACAATGCTTGAAGCATGTGTGGTTGCGTCGATCGGAACGGCTAATCCCAAGACATCCCTCAATGGACATGACAAAGGACAATTTGCGACAATTCGTAGAACGTTGGAACGAGCATCCGAACTCTCCATACGTTTTCGAAACCATTTCACATGCCATTTTACCTTGCGTTGGTTCTGGACTACGTCTTTCTGAATCACTAAATTCTTTAGTAGCCTTATCTCCATCGCCCTGTGAATCCCTGTCTTCATCGCCAGGTTCTGATAGCGCGTTCCTAAATTCGGAGCACTTAAATGGAAGCTATTATTTACCCGATCATTTCAGAAGAGCCTCGGATAGTACCGGCGTTGTAAAAACTTCTGACATCGCGGAACGTTTAAACTTAGCGGAGGAAATAAGGAAATTATCAGATAAACTGTTTCAACTTTCAAATATGTCGACTAGTTTGATAAATAACGAACCTGTAATTTTTGACAACAATACAGAAGTGCCGGTTAAAGAAAGCATAAATCATTCCAAAGTGAAAGTAAATATCGAGGTCCAAAATAAAACTATCTCAACGGAAAAAAATAAAAATCCGCTACCACCAACAGACCATCCGGATAATTCGACGTGTAAAATTCCTTGGAGGAAACCAAAGAATAAAATAAATATGATGAGTAGAGATGTGCCGTTTTTACCACGACGAAGTTCTGTTTCGTTCAGGGAGCAGTTTAATTCTAGACTGTCAGCTTTCAATGATATGTGTCCACAACCGAATCGGAAAGAATCAGACGATAATCCAAATAATACGAAAGATCTCCTATTACAACTCCTCGATCATTGGGACGGTCCTAAAGGGCCTAAATTGCGCCACGCGTCATTATCTGCCGAATTTAGCGATTCTGATACATTAGGTCAAAGAACAATAAGTTCCTTGAACACTTTCTTTCAATCTAGGCAGACAAGTAAATTTAATTCGTTAAAAAAAACTTAAGAATCAATTAGGTGTATCGGGTCTTCAGGTAGAACTTAAACCCACGTGACCAGTGTAATATTGATTGCATATATGAAAAAGCTTTGAATATTACTAGAACATTAGCGATTTTAACTTTCTCCAACGGTATGCAGGTGACTCGGCTTGCGCCTCGTCATCTACCAGCGTCCTCGAATATTATAAATCGCATAATATATCATAGTAAATAATAGTTATACCAAAAAATCATTAAAGTAATTTTAGACATCTGAAATTAATTAAGGTTATACTTCGTTGTTTTTTATTCGGAGGACTGAATTAACTTCAATCGTGTGACGTGGCCCAATTACAATTGATATTTTTGAACTCGCATCACAACAAACAATAATACGAGTAAACGCCGCCGCCATATTTGTTTAACAGCTGTTTCAGCTGTCAAACATCTTTTAAAACGACGTTGTAAATCATATTATACATAACCTCATTTATGGCTGCGTTCAAAAATTTGCCAACAAGTTACATTCAAAATATGCTCAAAGTGAATAAAACAGAAATTTGCCTTTGTAATAGGGGATCACTACCTCACTCCTCCGAATAAGAAAACGAAGTATAGATACTCAAAAGAGATCTCGTGTGTTTGAGTTTTATCCGAAAATCCTGTAATGTATAAACGAATCTTTGCTGTGTATAAATAAATCGTGTATATTTTGTGTATTTTATTCGTCGTATTTGTACCTTTTAAGTACTTATTTTAACGCTTGCATTTTTATGGCTGTTACGAAAAGACACCCCAATCTAAAAAGGGACCATATCCATTCTGTTTCTTTGCTCTTTATATTGTGCCGTTTATATTTGTTTACATATTGTGTCCGTTTAGAAGTCTTATTTTATTTATTTTCTCGTTTAGAATTTTGTATAACTAAATTAAATATACGATGCTTTTTACAAAATAAAATCTTTTCTTCTTAACTTTTGCCTACTAAGAAAGAAAGGTATTCTTTAGACTTACAGTTTTAAATTAACCATCTAAAATCATTTTGTATTAATTATTTTTAATTCCTTTTTGATTTTTCTAATGACGTAAACTAGATCTAGCTTTAAAATATAAAAAAATATAATTGTAGAATATTAAACTTCATGATCAACTTGAAACGTAAGTATGCCAATGGTAAAGTTGGATATTTATACAGCAGCTGATAACCAAAATGGCCATACATAAATCTAGTTTTATTTCTGGTATTTTTGGTCAGTTGCTTATTCTTAGACAATTAGATTCAAACTGATAAAACATCCTTTCTTTCATAGTGCTAGATTATCTGCTAGAGAAGCTATGAAGCATCCGTGGATGTTGCAATCTTCGGATAATATTCTCAGTACCAGAAAACTGAAACGATATGTCATCAAGAAGAGATGGATTAAAGCCGTAAATACTATAATCGCACTAAAGCGAATGGGAGCAAAAATCGATGCAGATCTTGTTTAAATATAGGTATACTTTGTTCACCGAACAGATGGAGTGATCACGTGATGATCATGCATCGTGTACTTGCAAAGCCGATTCTATACTGGAAAACACAAAAATAGTTATTTCCATCCAACTATGACTATTTGCAACCCATTTCGGAGACATATTCGTCTTTATAATGAAAAGTAAACTTTCATTATATATTTTTGCTGTCTATTGCAATCTGATTTTTATTTTAAGGTGGAGCAAATAAATAATAATGTATAAGTGGTGTAGGTTGAAAATTAAAATATTGAAGTGTGATCCACTCAAAATATTTTTTTTTTTTGTAAAACGGTGTTTAATGTGTCATTAAAAAAGTACTTGTGCCGTAACAAAAATAAATCACAGTTTTATTTTATTTAGATGTGTTTGTTTATGAAAAAATGATTGATCAAAATTATGTGGTTAGCCACCTTTAAAATTCCAACACTACAAAAAAATAACGCCAAAAAGCGTACTCAACGTTCAGTATATTGTACATTTACTATAAATACAAACTATGTTGACACTGTTTTACTTTGCCCGTTATATTTTATGTGCCATTAGTCTTAAAAAAGACACAAATATGGAATATATGAATAAATACACGAGGTCGCAGAGGAATAAAGGGGTTATGTTCGATTATATAAACATGCCGCCCTTGGTATGCAATACAGGGATGTATTATACATTTTGCTATACCCTTTAATCAATCAATGAATTTAATTTATTGTCTTTCTGTCCTATTTTGGCAGTGCAATTGATATATTTGTTTTTAGCAAAAAACAAATTTCATCTTAGAACTTATATCTTCACTCTTATTTAAACTGTCTACAGCATCATTCAAGTAATCGCTTCTTTTAAAGGGCGCCTTTTAATCTGAATTTTTTAATTTAAATCCTTTGCAATGGACTTTTAGTTCTAACCAACCAGTAAAAAGCTTAGTTTTCGTATCACGCACTTTTTGTACTCCATCTGTTCAGTCAAAAAAGTTTAAGTAAACAAATTAATAATCCACTGTGTGGAAACAGTTGTACATATTCATTAATATTTTTTTAAATCAATATTCCATTACAAAATATTAAGAGATTTTAAACGTTACTATGAATTTTTTGCTTGAGGAATGAATGAATTATTGTGGATTGTTTAGCAATGTAATTATTTGAGTTAATAAGAATAAATAAAATTTATTTAGTAAACAAAGTTCTTATTTTGTTCTTCGACGACAGAAAATATGCATACAATTCAAATTTGCAAAACTAAACATGTTGGATGCTTAAAATCAGAACATTGAAAAAATATATAAAGGTGTTTATTATACTAATATTACCACAAAAATACAATAAACACACAGGATTTTAACGGTAAGACTTTTGGTAGCGGGCACGTGCACCTGGCCCTCCAAACTTCTTAGGTTCACAACGTCGAGGGTCGGCAACCAGCAATGTCCTATCATATTGTATAAGGATATCCTTTAATTCCTTCTTAGATGCTTCATCGACGACTAAAAGAAGAGCACAATATATATTTCCCTATCAGAATTATTTACCTCAATTACAAACTTACATTTCTGATAATAAGCTACTAGAGCTTTTGAAATTGCTTGCCTTATAGCATATATTTGCGAAACATGACCGCCACCATTTACACGAACTCGTATGTCAACTGCTGCGAATTTATCCTGAAATATAAAATGAAAAGACAATTAAATTTAATGTAAAGAATATAGAGTAAATCCAAATAAAATATGAATTAATTCAGGGTACTATGCTTATTTCAAAGTCATTTCATTTTCGGGATAAACGTTCATCATCCAAAAGATAATAAAATTTAATATGCATGATCTCAGTTAAATCTATAAAAAAATCATACCTGTCCAAGTAAAAGAATTGGCTCATTCAGCTTATCCTGAAGCATTTTTGGTTCAATTTGAGACAGGGGACGTCCATTTACTCTAAGTACACCTCTGCCCCTTTTACAGTATGCTACAGCAGTGGCGGATTTCTGAGATATAACAGAAATGCGAATTAATAACACAACAAACATTAGTTTACACGTGTATATCAGGACAAATAAAGGTTGTATTTAAAAATGAAAACTTACCTTCCTGCCAAATACTTGCACGGAGTGTAGAGGTTCCTTCTTCGGCTAAAATAAAACAAATAATTTGTGCATTTTACATGAATACTTACGATTTTGAAACAAAAATTACATGTGCTTTCTGCATCTTGGCTACAGCGGAGAACGGAAAAGAAACGATACGCTGTCGGAAGTTCTGTCAAAGTATAGTGGCTACCAACTGAAAATTTTCGGATAAATTTAATTTAAAATATTGATTAATTATATTAAGCAAATAGAGAAAATTCAATTGAATTGGATATTACGATAGATGCTATATTAGAGTTTATAAATACACGTTTATTTATATTGGAATGTTACATTAGCAGATCTTTAGTAATCCAGTAAAGTGGGTTGCATACCACGCAGATTGAAAATATGAATTATAAAATATTTCATAGGTATTTCAAAGTAATAATAATAATATCCATTTATCATTATCTTCATAGAGGAAATCTATCTATTATAGTTTTACAACGACTTATTTTGTAAATTCAGGGTTTAATTGCTATAACTCGCAACTGACAGAAATACTGATAAACTGAATGTTTTGGCAATCCAACATTAATTTATTTTTTATAATTAATCATTAATCAGAAAATAAATAAGCTTCTGTACTTAAATGTATAGAAAAAAACGTCGTTTATTAATTGTGATACAAGCAATCAGGTACATTAACTAACGTAATTGTTTAAAAATATGGCAAAATGAATAACTTTTAGGAGCACCGAATGATTTTCCATATTTTCTCGACCCTCCTAAACCGGTTATGCCGACACTCGTGCATCAGTACAGTACCCAATTAACGTAGACTTCTAGTCGTAAGGACGTTGTTATATGAAAGTGTCGTTGGTTAACGTCACGGGTACAAAGTGAGCATGCGTAGAGTGCGATAAATTCAGTTCATTGTGTTCGTTGTCTGTGCATTTGCTCATTTATAAATACGCTTTTGTACTTTATTTCTAATTTGTCATGAACGGCAAACGTTCATCCTGTGAAAACGATACCTCGCCGAGGAAGAAAAGAAAGCGGACTGCAATAACGTTCGAAATAAAGTTGGATATCGTAAGACGTCACGAAAACAAGGAGCGGTCCTGCGATATCGCTCGGACACTGAACCTAAGCGAATCTACCGTACGTACAATACTCATACAGAGCGATAAAATAAAGGAACGCTCGAAACGATTGGCATCATTGACGGGTACGAAATTTTTGCGGCCTCGATCACAAACAATGGAAAATATGGAGAAGAGACTTGCAGATTGGATACATTCCGAAGGAAATAATCCGGTACCTCTGGTCAGCATCCAACAGAAGGCTCGGGAGTTGTACGAAAGTATAAGGATAGAATTGAACGATGTAGAAGCCAAACAGTTCGTGGCCAGCCACGGTTGGTTGGATCGTTTTAAGAAGAGAATGAAATTATTCAATTTGAATCCAGAGGAAACAGAAGACGAAAAACCACGCTTTATAGATATGGATGTCATTAACAAATTTCCTTATACATTCAAAACAATAATCGCTGAAATTGGATACTCTCCTAAACAAGTATTTAGTTTAAACGAATTTGATTTGGCTTGGAGACAATTACCGCCGTCTGACAATAGAAGTAGAAATCTCGAAGAAAGAGAACGTATAATGTTAATCTTAGGTGCAAATGCTAACGGTGATTACAAACTAAAACCAGTACTAATACACCACACATCTAACCCTATCGCTTTAAGAGGATATTCGAAAGATCACTTCCCTGTAGTGTGGAAACATCACCCGAAAGGAATTGTCACATCTAGCATATTTACAGACTATTTCTGCAATCGCCTTACGCACGAATTAAAAGATTACTGTTTAAAGGAACATATCCCCTTTAAAATCTTACTCGTATTAAATTGCGCCGCACACCATCCCGAGTGCCTCGAAGACTTTTCGGAGAACATTCAAGTACTATTTTTACCACCTGAATCAGAGAGTTTCTTACATCCTCTAAATGGAGATGTTATACGATTCTTTAATGCAAACTATTTCTATTTAATGCTGGAAAAATTTATCGAGGAGATGAGAACCGAAGATATTAGTTTCGAAGAGGCTTGGAGGAATTTCACCGTAAGAGACTCGATAGATATTATAGGACAAGCGTGGGACAAGATTCACACGAGTTATATAAAATCATGTTGGTACAGAATTTGGCCCGAACACGCTGGGGAACATAAACCTTTCGAGTTGACCGACTGCGTGACCATGATTAAAAAGGAAATCGTGACGTTAGCTTCCACTGTCGGAATAGAATTAGACATAGAAAAAGCAACCCATTACGTAAACCCTTCCAAGGACGAACTAACGTCTGAGGAACTAAAACAATTGAGCGTTGAGAATGAAAATGATGACGACGATGACTATGGTATACGAACTTTATCCTCAGAAGATTTAATTGAAGCTTTTCAACACATTAAAGCAGCAGCATTTATATTTGATGAAAACGATTACAACAGGGAGAGGAGTTTCAAGGTTGTTAGAGATTTGCAAAATGCGATTGAATGTTACAAACAGATGTATAAAGATAAAATGAAACATTGCCCGCAGAGGAATTTGATCGGGTTTGTTAAAATGGAACCGCTCGAAGAATCAGAAATTGACATTTCCGAAATTAGAGTTTCTAAAAGCGCGAGTAGTTCAGAATCGAACTTTGCCTGCGATGATTACGATCCCATCAGTTAAGCTTTATAGTTTTGTAATAATAAGGAGTACCTATGTAAGCAACCGTGCATATCAAAATCTATACAGGTGAGGCACTATATGTATAAAATAAAATATATGTATATATCTATATACACATTAACGTTTTCCTTATTTACAATAGGCTGTAAAAGTCAATCAATCAAATCTACTAGACTCTGTACTTATAACTGCAAATATTTACATTTGTGGTAAAGTGTTGCTAATTAAACTGGTTCCATTCGCACATATTTTGTTTTAATTTGATGGTTTCTAACACAGTTTTTGTAAGTATACCTACTTACATACGCAAATAATGATAATTTTGACAGGTCAGAACTATACAACTATTGAAACCACGAAATGTCGTAGCTTGAGACAGATTATAGGCGACGTATGTATGTCGTTTGGAGTTCAGTTTTACGTTAATATTTTTTAGTAACCTTCATTACATTAATTATAGTAAAACAGAACAACATCCAATCGCATATTCTTACATACACACAGTATCAACAATAGTAACAGTGCATGTAACGTTTAGAGTAAAAGATAACTGTAGTTGTTTAGTTGAAAGTTAACTCGATCTGTGGTTGGTTATTAGTACAATGATGACATTCTAACCTTAACTGTTTGACACGATACTAGCTGTCATCCAATTTTTCAATCTAGCAACTAGACTTGTTGCTATACTTGAAGAGTGAAATGAAGTTGTAGTTCCCAAATAGTACATTGCAATTAACTTCACCATTATAGCACTGCCAACTACGTTCTTGTATCTTTTGGATTTAGGTTATGTTTTTGTTGTATGTGTCATAACCAGAGGAAGGATGTAGTAGTCATACGTATTTACAGATTGTAGTGTTTGCGTCAATATAATGAAAATAATAATAAAGAATACTGACCGAATATTGGTATCAAAGTAAACATCCAGCTTTTAATTTGGGTTGGCAGTACATTTCACGCATGCGCATTGCATTTCCAGTAGGCACGTTGAATAGAAAAATAGAATCAAATCTATGAAGTACATTAGCTCGTCTTTCTAGTATAGTATATGGTAATATTGATATAGAAATAGCTAAAGAATTTTTAACAGAATTTTTTACTTCAAAAATTCTTTTTAACATTCCTTCATTAACATACTTTCAGGAAAAAACCGTCTGGCAACGATGTAGAACAATAAGTGTGCATTCTACTAATATGATTTCAATCAAAAAGTGATCAAAAACATTACAGTCAAATTTTGACATTTATGTGTTCAATTCGACTTTCGTGTTATAATTTTATGATTCTCTGCTTATTTCGTGATTATTTGTATGTTATTATTTAATTAATTCTTGTGTTTCGGAGTTTTTTTCGTTTTTTTATTATTATACTGTTCACTCATGGTGGATTTTACATTCATTTAATATGCCGATATATACACGATATATACGTTTTATCGTGGTGTTTAATGGAAATGCGAAACATGGCAGAACGAGAATATTAATAATAATAATAATAATAAACTACTAAGTACAATGATTACAATATAATTATTTCACATCCCACCCCATATAATTTCAAATTAAAGTCATATTTCAAAACGTCCGAATTGACATTAAAATGTCAAAAACGGTCTTTCACACCTTTCCTTAAAAAGTGCTATGAGAAGTACATATTTCAAGTGTAAAGTAAGTGATGAAGACAAAAGCTGGGCTCTCCATATTTGCTGTGTTACGTGTGTCAGACTTCTTACAGCGTGGTAAGTAAACCACATATGCCTTTGGTATTTCTATGATTTGGAGGGAACCATCAGATCATATTACCGATTGCTATTTTTGTCTAACAAATATAAGTATAATCCCAACAAGCACCAAAGTAACTGAAACCGAGACTGGAACCTATTTGAAGTAGTTTAGACCTAATCACGACTATAAATATTACTTTTTTGTATAAATTACTTTAATTACCAAATTTAAAGTCTCCGAAACGTAGTTTCTACCAC
>JARFOC010000689.1:35825-80908 GCA_031763485.1 Osmoderma eremita | reverse complement strand
TATCAACAATTTCAAAAATACTTGCCTAATAATTTATTTCAGATTAGAAATTTGAATTTATGTTGACTTTAAAATTACATTATATATAAATTATATTATATATATGTATATATATATATAAAATTTTCGAAAAAGAATTAGGGAAAAATTAAACTTATAAGGGCGCATAAAAATCACCACTTAGAATAGAATAGAATAGAATAGAATTCCTAAAAAGGATCGCTTTTAATCTGTTTCTCTGCTACAATGTGTCAATGTGTTTTACTATCTTAATATTTTAACGTGCTAAAGTAAATATTACTCCATAACTTTAATGATATCAGAAACAATTTTATTACAGAACATGTAAATAATAGTGTTCAGTATCTGTTGTCTTATTGTCAATCACATGTCTTTCCAGTTTGCACTCTTGAATAACGTTTAAAATAAAAACCGAAAGCTCGAACCAAACAATAAAGCTGTCTTTTGATTGGGCTGGCTACAATTCCCACTAAATTTAATTTTCGAACTCAAACCAGTATAGCCGATACTATCCACCACAAAACTAATAAAATTTTGAGAATAAATGAAGGTTCCGAAGATCTCCACATAAATTTGGATTGATCTAACGGCTTTAAAAAATGCACCCATAACATCTGTAGACGTAGAAAGAAGTTTCTATTCATATAAATATATACTACTCTCCGACAGACGTCAAAATTTTCTGCCCAAAAATTTCGAAAACCATTTCATTATGAATTGTTACACCAAACAAACCAATCGTTAACCAATAATTCTTAAAGATTTAATTAATTTTGTCTGCATTCCCAATACAAAATAGTTAACAAGCAATGTGTTACTACTTCTAAAGTGAAATTAAAAAATACGAACCCAATAAATAAAGCAATTAGATAATCTTGCATATTTTGGATTAACAATGCATATTGTTGCATACTTCAAAGGATTTAAATGCACATACATATATGCGCATATTTTGACATTTTATACTGCATAAGATCCGCTCTCTACTTGTACGCTTTTCTGCTTGGTTTCTACAATTTGCAACTTAGATTGATTTACATAATGCAAGATGCAACCACAACCGTACTACGCTAAATAGTAGGGGAACTATTTCAGCCAATAGCACCGTTCCCCCACCACAACAACATTTCCCAGGTAGGTACGATATTCAGTAGCGGGTATTACGATTGTCGAATTCAAAAATAATAGATGCTCACGTAGTGTTGCGGTTAAGATTTAAGATACCATGTGCTTATTATAACTATTTACTATAGTACGTACAAGGCGGACGCGTGAATTTGTAAATAACAAAGTTCTTCTAGATTTCTAATTGAACCTGTCCGGTAAGTGTTTTTTTTTATTTTCACGTAGTTTTCTGTTAGTTTTGCTTTCACTGGTACACCAGTATTCTTCGTTGCATATTTATTGCTGCCACAACATTGTTTACTTTGCCTACAAACTAGTTCAGCGTTATCGCAACAATATAAGACAATTATAAACATACAAATATGTGTGTACAATATGTGAAGGAGTGTGAATGTATGTATGTCGTATAAGTGCTCCCTTAAGTGTTAAAATCTTATTTAAAATGCAAATTATTCTTGGATATTTCGGCATTTCTTGTTGCATTATTGTGAAGAGGCATCTAAAAAGAAGCGTTGCATTAAGACATACAATGTCACGATTGATAATGTATCTCACCTTCAGGTTAAAAAATATACAAGTAGCCTCAATTACAACGAAAAAATAGGTATTTAAGGGTAATGGTTGGCAAGATAATAGTTTCTTGAATACTTGTACGCATTGTTAAATTTGATTAGTTGTAGTTTTTATTACAAGATACAGCACAACATTCTTGAGAGTAATATTTTGGATTTAAAGAACATAAAATTGGAAAATCTCGAATTTTCAAAATACGTTTTACATAGAAATTTTTTGGCTAGAGAAGTTTTGATTGTTTAAAATATTATCTATACGGTCGCTCTTCCATGTTAGTGAATTCTATAACGAATGGAAGATTCCATAGATGTAATTAAGCCTGTGATTATTACCCGGAATTTGGGATACTGACTAACAACTAAAGCTTTCTTTTTTGAGTGATAAATGAAATATATTTTCCTGATTACATATCAGATTATCTGTATTTATTCAAATACTGTAGATTACCTGAGTTAGGTATAAATTCGGACAAAGAATTGCTTGCAGTAACACTGTTTTAAAATTATTACTTGTTTGGTCTAGCAAATATGGTAAATATCGTAAATTTCATGCTAGCCTAAACACAGGTTGAAAAAAATATATTATACCAAATCATACAATTTTGTTATCATTTGATTAGTAATCCGAACGATATTAGAATGAAGAACAGGGATACTGTTTTGAAATTAAATAAACAGTAATGACAACTACTGTTATTTCTAGTTACTGTATCAAACGCCTGAATATATTAATATTCCGATTGATAATTTTAAACTTAGGTACTCATTGTAGGTACCGTAAACAATAGGCGGCCAAGTTTGTATAATGATTTGTGGACGTGCAAAAATTGCCCGAACGCATATAAATTTTACAGTTACCGACGATACCTACAGCTCCTTTATTGGAACAAAATGAACCGGAAATAAACTATAGTATACAAAACCCATCATCAATAAGTAACAACAGTTACCAGAATTCATAAAAAACTTGAACATTTTTCACGGAAGATACCCCGGAAACCGTATTGGGTATTGTCAAGTTGCAGAAGAATTTTCAGTGATCTCTCGTTTCCCCTTTTCAGTTATTCATTATAGTATTATAAATTTGTTTTTAATTTGAGCCTCTATTACTTATTTGTCATTGACGTTTGTCTCTTTGTATACCCCTCCACAGTTTCTATTTACCTAATCTCCTTTATGAATCAAGTTCTTTCCTACTTACGCTTTAATCATCTTCCGCGTATAAACGTGAGTCAAACAAGCGTACAAGATACCTGAAGGTCAACGAAAGTAAGAGTAATTGGCGTTTGGAAGCCGATTCATAATCGAGCAACCATTCATTAATGTGTTATTGCGTTTGCAACAGCTATTCTGAATAATGCGTTTCTAAACGGTGATTTAAAGCGGATGAAATGCATTGATGACATTAGTGTTCTAACACTTCCAAATCATTATTATGTACATATATAGCTTAGAATTAGGTTTGATCACACTCACGGTTAATAAAATTGTAGCGTGTATGATGTAGGTACCTATGTAACATAATGTTGAAAATGCAAAATGGTACTTTTATATATAGCATATAAAAGAAACAGTGGCATAAGCAAGTTTAATCTAATGGGCAAGTGCCTAAAGTGCTCTATACACTGAGAAAAAGGATTGGTTCAGTCAAACAAAAATTTGTTAGTTCAACAACATTTTTCTTTTATATACCTATACTTAATGTTTATTAATTCAAACATTTGAAAAATGTTAAACTATGCGTTTGGATTAAAGTTTGCTGTTAGCTGGTGCAACAACTTGCTGTAGTTACTTCAACCGTCGTCAGTATTCTATTCAAACGATAATTTACATTCTTTTAAATCGTTAATAATTTAATGCAATGCAACAAAAGTATTTGAAAGAATAAATTAATGGTATTGATGGTATGTACGTATATATATACACAGGCTGTCTTATAAAAAAAGACGAATCCGTACCTCCTTTATTTATTTAATAATTGAAACGGTAAATTAAATTGCTGGATCTAGGCTATAAAATGCGCTGATAAAATTATTTATAGCCCTTAGGCGTTTTAAGGTTTTAGAGCCAAGTTTTTTTGTTAAATTAGACCAAACTTTTTTATGATTCTAATGGAAATTTTTTTCTGAAAACAACAATCATCATGATCATCACGAGTATACCTGTACATAAAAAAATTTAGAAAGTAACAAAATAATTATTTAGTTTAGTGTATATTCCACGTAAAATTCATGCAACAGAGGCTGGTGATCTTTAACGCCGGACAGGATCGTGACAGACAGACATTTATTTTTTTTCCTGACAACTTGATTTGCTAAGTTTGTTTTCAGAAAAAGATCTCCATCAGAATCATAAAAAAAGTATAGTCTAATAAAAAAGAAAACTTGGCCCTAAAACCATAAAACCCTTAAGGGCTATAAATAATTTTAACAGCTCATTTTATAGCCTACAGCTATTTAATTTTCCGTTTCAATTATTAAAATCGGCCTCTAAATAAAGGCGCTACGAACTCATCTTTCTTTTAAAAGGGGCCCTGTATATAAGTACACTAATACAAATACATTAAATTCACCTAAAAATAATTTCATATTTGTTGACTTACAAATTCCTTTTTTTCAGTGTGACACGAGTCATATGTAATTTTTTTCTAATTTGCGTTTTTTATTACCTTTTTTTTGTATAAACCGTAATTTCATAATTGGGGAGCTTCGTGGTGGTTGGTATTACGATAAGACGATGATAAAACAAGTAAAATAAACATACTTTCTTGTGCCGTTTGTGATTATTTGATGTTAACTAGTTAATTGACTAGGTATATTTGCATTTCGCAGTTTTCTGCCTTTGAATTTGAAATTTTAATTCACTGCTCTTGAAAAATTAAATCGTATTGGATGAGTGCAAAGGCACTAAACAGTGCGTTTATAGCGGCATTATTACAATTCACCAAATTAAAAAAAAAACTATTATATTAAAGAAAGAGAATCATGTGCACACCTTATCACAGTAGCCCAAATTTATGATCAGAGTTATTTATGTAATTTTTTCCAATTTGCCTTTTATATACCCTTTTTTACATTAATACTAATTTCAAAATTTAGGAATTTTCGTGGTGATTGGTAGTACATGTACTCTATGATTTTGAAGTCAATTTGAATTTATCAATTTCCTATTAACATTTTA
The DNA here is from genome assembly GCA_031763485.1 of Osmoderma eremita. Classification (NCBI taxonomy): domain Eukaryota; kingdom Metazoa; phylum Arthropoda; class Insecta; order Coleoptera; family Scarabaeidae; genus Osmoderma; species Osmoderma eremita. The sequence goes on along the minus strand of JARFOC010000689.1, from coordinate 76,010 downwards.
TACTGAATTTAAAAATATACGTACTTGACCTGAAATTAGAGGAATAGGCGTTTACGAAAATTGGAGCATATTGGATCGATAGATATAGGCGATAATGTATTACGTTGCATTAGGTAGCGATCATTTAAAAACGTAACCGGTGCAATGTCGATTAAACCGCTTCAATTTTCGTAATTGCCTATTACATCTCATGTATCTATCATCATTTGCCATTATTTAGTTTTGTTTTTGATAGTTTAACGAATTTCAATTGACCACTCTCCACAAACTAAATCGCACTAGATTAGTGCGGGGTACTAAGGTACTAAGCATTGCGTTTATAGATTGTAAACGCTTCTTTTTCTATACGTTTATAGCGCTATAGTAACAAATTAGAAAATAGTATATAAAAGAACGAGTGTCATAGGTTAGGCGGTATCTTATTACACAGGGTACGCATTAGTATGGCAAAGCTTGATATATCCGTTATCACAAAAGATATCAAAAAAAAATTATTTAAGAAAATTGTGGATAGTCTTAAACTTAATATTTCAAAATTATCTTAATATATACAGGTTGTTTCATATCACCACTGTGAACCAAACATACATTTTCTGAAATGGACCAAACTGTATATTATTTCAGATTTAGATTAAGCTGATGCCTCACACTTCCAATCTACAATTTCAGTGAATTATACAGCGTGTTTCAGAAGCTATGATCAATTTTATATGAAACTCACTGTGAGTTCAAGGTCTTGTATACTGCAAACGACACAGTCTGAATTTTTTTTACATGCATATTTTTTTGATATTCGACTAGTTTTATAGTAAAGTGACATTTTTTTCAGCGGTAATACAGGGCAAGTAAAACTCAAATACATTATTTTTTCAATTATTTTAACTGGATCACGCTGTATTTTATATGATAAAAAGAAAGAATAGTTTAGGTACTTCCTTTTTTATTATGCAATCTCTATGCCTAAAGTCATCAATTTCTAAGATATTTTAAAGTCTTTTTATGAGATTGTTAGATATTGTTAGATTTTAGTTATTTTAATATAACGAGTTAATTGTGGAAAAATGATAATAAGACAGTCTTAGGGCTTAGTTACCAGATGGGAGATTATGTAATTGGATCACATTTTTTGGACGAGTGAATGATCAAGCTTAGACTTTTTAGGAAATCATTTACCGTTGTTATTGGAAAATATTCCCCTGAACGTTCGTCAAAAGATGTGGTACCTGCATGGCAGCGTAGTGACTTCACACTAGGTTAATACACGGTCATCTAAATACCATTTTCTCTGAAAGATGGATGAGGAGAGGGGAATCAATTGAGTGAGTAGCTCGATGATTAGAGTTCACTAAAATTGACTTCCTCATGTGGTCGTATGTAAGAAAAACCTTGTATATCAAACACCACCAACTACATAAGGTGATATGAAAAACAGGATAAGAGAAGCATTCTCGAGTATTAATTTAGAAAAGTTAAGAAATGTAAGCCGATCACTTGAAGAACGGATGCAATGCTGTAAAGATAGTTCGGGTGGGTAATATTTTGAACAGTTATTATAGAACTACATTGCAAACAGTTGGGTTAATTAATTAAATGTGAATCATTAGTGTAAGTCATAAATGTTTGTATTTTGTAGTTGTATTAAACATCAAACTGACTAACATGACTAACTTATATTAAAATAGTTTAAAAAATCTCACTTTTTAAAAAGACTTTAGAATATCTTAGAAATTAATGACTTTTGGTATAGAAAGTGCTTAATAAAAATGAAGGTACCTCAACTATTCGTTCATTTTATGATATAAAATACAGGCTGATCCATTTAAAATAATCGAAAAAATTATGATTTGAGTGTTGACCCGCCCTGTTCTGTTTTGGCAATTTTTAAGGAAATGTCACTTTGCAATAAAACTGTTCCAATATCAAAAATCTATGCACGTAAAGAAAAAAATTCAGACTGTGTCGTTTGCAGTATACAGGACCTTGAACTCACAATGATTTTCATATAAAGTTGGCCATAACTTATGAAACACACTGTATAATTCAATAAAATTGTACATGGAAGTGTGAGGCATAAATCTGAAATAATATATACGATGTTCCATTTAAGAAAACGTGTGTTTGGTTTACCCTGGTGATATGAAATACTCTGTATATTTAAAATGTTAAGTTTAAGACTGTCTACAATTTTCGTAAATAACTTTTTTTGATATTTTATATGATAACGGATATATAGAGCTTTACCACACTAATGCGTCACTCTGTATATACTGATTAAATTTAATGCAAAATGAATGAGAATCTAATTAGAGAAATTACATCTCATGCAGCTATCATTTATGATTAATTGATGTTTAATGCACTAGCTTTGCATTTGGCAATTTCACTGACTGAAATTTCATTTAACCCCTATTGAATAACTAAATTGCAATATTCTAGTGCAAATGCACTAAACAGGGCGTTATTATAGCACCAATGTTACCAAATTTAAAAAAAATAGTTTATATTTATCTTATAAAATATAATGCTAACAGCATTTTTTTACGTAGCACGTAAACATGAACGATGACTAATCGATTCAAATCAAAATTGCGTGTTACATAACTACTATTTATCGCCGATAGAGGGACTTTAATAACTGGAAATTTAGTTTAGCAGAAAAAATCGTCGTTAGATCGTCGAATTTATTACTGCGAAAAGACGATCAGGAATAATAAGAAAACGTTCACGGATTGACGTCGAAACGGTCGAGATACGCATGAACGACGAAAATTAACAGTTTCTTATGACTTTGGGAATATCGAAATCGCCTCGGTGGCATTACGGAAAACGGTACTAGCGACGAAGAAAAAACTATTTAATGGAAATAGATCGTTACGTTGTTGTAGAACTACTATGTATAAAACTAAGAAATGCATTTACCTCGACTACATAAAAGTCCACTATTTGTTACAAGAATAAAACTATTATGTACTTAAATCCTTATACGCGTACATATGTATGTACAACATATAAGTATATGTGTATTGTATATACAGCTGGTATTTTATCTATGTATTTGTAAAGTAACAGAACACCTTTGTTAGTTACATAGCGTAGAATGTTGCAAGATGAGCATTCTCTTTGATATTACCTATAATATTAGAGGCGTCAGCAGGATTACGTTCCATGAAACTAAATACTTGTGCAACAAGTTGAAGGTTACAGTATTTAATTAAAACGGACAAGTGAATTCGTTTTATTTATTCATAAAATTGGTGCGTACATGCGTTGGGATTTTTTTATTACTGTCTACAAATTTAACAATTAAAGAATTCGATGATTTTCCATCTGGTCTATAGGTATATCTAGATAAGAAAAGATATTTCAAATAACCACATTTCATGCGGCAAAATATAAATATTTATTAAGAAACAATAATACATTATTATTCATCGAAGTAATTACCATCACACTCAACGTGACACCAATTTTTGTATGCCGGTATTGTAGAACTCTATGGGTTTTGAATCTGGGTTTGAATTTGGCGGACTGCATTTATTACATCAACTCGAGTTTTAAACTTTCTATGCTTCATACAGTTGTCAAGAGACAAAAAAGGTGATAATCACTTGGCGAAATGTCAGGAGAATATAGGGGATGTGGTAACATTTCCTATTTCAGAAATTTTTTGCCGGGGCACTCTTGCGGTATGCATGGCGTTATTCTGCAAGAATGCCACTTTCTTTCGATTGGTCAAAGAAGGCTGTTTTTGGATGAGTGCTGATTGTACTCGCTGAAGATGTTCACAATACAAGTTAGCAGTGATGATTTGACCACTTTGCAAAAACTCATAATGGACAATTCCTTTTGTTGTCTACCAAACACAAATTTTGTTTGGGTGCAAGGAAACTTTGAGAGAGTGTGGTACCAATCAGTAGGCGATAACTACTGATGCGAACACTTAGAATTTGAGTACAATATCCACTTTTCGTCGCAGGTTAACAACTGATCAAAAATTGGTTCATTATCGTTGCGCGAACAAATGGCAAGACTACATAATTTGTTATCATTTGACAACTCACCTGGGACCCATTTGCTTAACTTTCACCTCTTTCCAATCTGATGAAGGTGCAAACGAATGGTTTCACCACTCACATTGAACCTTTCTACAAGCTCTACGCACGTTGTACAGAAATATTCCTCCACAACCTATTGAATATCCTCGTTGTTCATGATCTTCGGTCTCCCAGAGCGTGCTTCATCGGTCTAGCTGAGATCTCCCGAAGAAAATTTTTTGAACCACTTCTGTGCTGTTCGATCTCAGAATTCGGTATATATTTTTCCGGTTTTGACATTTGGCTAAATGCTGATTCAGTTTATAGACAAACATAAATTATTCCCATACTTTTTCTTTTTGAATTGAAAACAGAAATAAAGTTTTTCTTATTTGGTATTTCTTATTGGGTAATTTATCTTCTTTTCTAAAACACTTGGGTGTCACACTGTATGCACAGGGCTATTGAAGAGGCAATATCCAAAATGATATCTGGAGTTTCTATTTTCATTTTATAAATTGCACGAGAAATTTCCCATTCTTTTATCAGATACCAACATACAGAGTGACGCATCAGTGTGGCAAAGCCGTTATCATATAAGATATCAAAAAAAGTGTTAAACTTAACATTTTAAAATTATTTTCATATATACAGGCTGTTTCATATCACCAGGGAGAACCAAACATACGTTATCTTAAATGAAACACCCTGTATATTATTTCGGATTTAGGTTCAGCTCGTGCCTCACACCCCCAGTATACAATTTCATTGAATTATACAGCGTATTTCCGAAGTTATGGCAATTGTATATGCAAATCACTGTAGGTTCAAGGTCTTGTATATTGCAAAAAGCACAGTCTGAAATTTTTCTTTTACACACAGATTCTTGATATTGATCCACTTTTATAACAATGTGACATTTTCTTCAAAATTCAAAACTGAATACAGGGCGAGTCAAAACTTAAATACATTCATTTCTCAATTATTTTAAATGGATTAGCCTGTATTTTATATCATAAAAAGAAAGAATAGTTTAATTATTTTCATTTTTATTAAGCACTCTCTATATCTAAAGTCATTAATTTAAAGTCTTTTTATAAAAGTGAGATTTTTAGAAATTATTTTAATATAAGGAGTTAATCGTGGAAAAATGACAGTAAGACAGTCTTAAGTCTTCATTACTAGCCAGGAGGTTATGTAATTGGGCCACATTTTTTGGAAGGACGAGAGAATGGTCAAGTTTATTTAGACATTTTAGAAAATTATTTACCGTTGTTATTGGAAAATGTTCCCCTAAATGTTCGCCAAAGGATGTGGTATTTGCACGATGGAGCTTCATTACTTCAGAAAAATGTTTGTATTTTGTAGTTACATTAACATTAACTGTCATTCTTCCATAAAAATAATACTTTAAGATATCGTAGAAATTAATGCCTTTAGGTATAAAGAGTGCTTAATAAAAATGAAAGTAACTAAACTATTCTTTCTTTTTATGATATAAAATACAGGGTGATCCATTTAATATAAGTGAGAAATTAATGTATTTGAGTTTTAGCTCGCCCTGTATTCAACTTAGGGTAATTTTGAACAAAAATGTCGCTTTGCTATAAAAGTGGGCCAATATAAAAAATCTATATTTGTCAAAGAAAAGTTTCAGACTATGTCGTTTGCAGTATACAAGACCTCGAACTCACATTGATTTGCATATAAAATTGACCATAACTTCTGAAACACCCTGTATAATATACTTATATGATATTCCATTTAAGAACATGTATGTTAGGTTCACCCTGGTGATATGGAACAACCTGTATATATGAAAATAATTTCAACATGTTAAGTCTACAATTTTCGTAAATAACTTTTTTTGATATCTTATTTTGTCACGGATATATCGAGCTTTGCAGCATTAATGCGTCACCCTGTATGTACGTATGATACGTGCAGCTATTAAATCCGAAAATATGCTTTAGTAAACAAATTTCATGGATTCTATATTATTTATGCAATTCGCGTTTGTAATGCATAACTGAGGAAGTGAAAGTGAGTTGTGGAATTTATATTATACCCTTGAATGTATGTACATGTATGTAAGTAAATATGTACATCATTTTGCTTAATGAAAATAGTTTCTTAGATTCCATAACCTATTCCACAAATATGCAAACGAGGTTTTAATAAATCAGTCCTGCTTATTCTATCTCTACCATAGCCAAGTCAACTGCCAAGCTATAGATAAACACGTTCAACACAACATTTTGCCGAATTGCACTAGCATAGTTTCACGAAATGGTAAAAATGTTCTAATTAATGCGCACCAACCAGCTAGCTTAAACGTTAGCATGCGATTACTGCCATACCGTAATTTAGTTGTGCCATCCGTTAGATCAGATAAATCCCCTTTAATCCTCTGCAGCTCTTAAATTACAACGTTGAGGAGTAGTAAATTATGTACCTACTAGAATTTCACCGAATGCATCGCTACTTGATTACGAGCAATACACACACGCAGTTTAATGACAGCAGCAGTTGTACGACGTAGTAGCATTTTCCCCCAGCGATTGATTTATGGTGCAGCATTCGCGAGTAATTATCTCAGAATCTATGCAATTTCGTGCTTGCCTACACAGACTTATAAAATATTTGGTCCAACTTTGCGAGCGTCTTTCAAGACGTAAAAATAAAGACTGAGAGACTTTTTTCCGCAGGTTAACACGGTTGAGTCCGAAAATGCAGGTATACGTTTCACATCTTTCACCAAGATAAGGCCGCAGAATTAAAATAATATGTATTAGGAAAATATTGTTTAAATTCAGCCGCATTAACTAACAGTCAATTGGATACATCGAACACTTTCCATTTTCTCCTATATACTGAGAAAAATAGTAGGTAAACTTTGCTACTTACTGTAAATATTTGCACTACACTTTGTAGTACACATAGTGACAATTACAATTTGTAGCAAAATCTCATAAAATTGTAACAGTAAAAAAGTTCCTAATACTACGAGAAATAACACCACAATCGCATTTTATCCTAATGAAGTAATAGAACGAATATCATTTCTCATGGTAAATATTACAATTCGTTGTAGAAATAATTCAGGACGATATCTAATAATAGAAATTCCTAAATATATAAGTTCACAACAGAATTAGTAAACTAATCAGCTAAAAATATACAGGTGTTTTATAAAAAGTTCTTTTTTAAAATTAGACTACACTTCTTTTTTGATTCTGAAATAAGAAAAAAATCAAAAAAAGTAACGAAATAAGTATTTAGTCGTGTGTAAAAATACCACTAGCATTGGAAACAAAGAACGAGCACCAAGCAGGAATGGAAATGCATGGCGGTGCTACAATGTGATGACTTAGTAAATCAAGTTGTCTCTTCGTTCATGATTACTTTCTAATTTTGGCTAAATCTCAAAGCGATTTCTGCCAATATAGGACACAAGATCAAGATCGAGGCACGTCATTGCTTGTGAATGACGTCTTATATGGTGTTATTGCCAAAACATGTTGCGAATGAATTGCATTGAATCACTAAATATTAGGTTATGTTATTTATCCTGGATTAGGTTACGAAAGAAATGATGAATATAGCATAAGATAAAATTTATTTACACCAAAAACTAATTGTTAGTGTTGTGAGAAAAATATCGGAATTTTTTACTATTAATCATAACATGGAAAAACATCTGAGGATGAAGGCGCACAATGAAAAGTATTAAAGCATTGATGACGTAACACTGAATTTTTGTAACAAATAAATTCACAAACATTTTAATTGTATGTATTATAGTATATCCAGTGTTATCACAGTCACTCTAGTTACTTTTGCAACAACAAAAAAATGATTTGAATTTGCTATATATGGCGATTCCATCAATCCTTGTCGAGAATTATCTTTTTGCCAACGGAAACCTATTCCTTTTAAAATAATTCCTAGAGACGAAAGCGTCATCAATGAAATATATCTCTATTCTTCAAGAATTCAACAGACTATTCCACGTAAAGAGTTGTTCTAAAATATCAAGATAATTGGAAATAAATTAAAATTCACACCTACATATATCTACTATTTCGATACATTTCATATACCTACAACATTCCTTATCAATGAATTGGTAGCATAATCGATACCTAACACAGGTATAGGTCCATTTGGTTTGGGATCAGTTTGGGGTTCTTTGTTTTTCACTGCTTGTGATATGACGCTAATAGACGATAAGTTAATATTCAAAACTACGGCAACACGCTAAAATTACATAGTTTATAATTCTTTGAGCATTACATTTGTACAAATACAAAGGTTGCCCATATGTGCTAATACTATCACGTTCGAAGAACGTTATTAACGTTGCAACCATTTCTTTTGCCTGTTTACGTACCAAGAAACGTGATTACTTGAGATAAGAACTTATATTTCATAAAATAAGTAATATAGCAAAGAAAAAAGGCATTAAATAAGCAATAACCTAAACGAAATGTCAAAGAATATTTTATGACAGAAACAACAAACAACTATCGAGAACGGTGTATACCAATAGTTGATAAGAAAGTCGAATTGCGTTAATTGATAATAGGCCCTTAAAATAATTATTTAATTAGTGCTAAAGTGGGATAACCTGTACGCATTATATTAAACTATTGATCATAACTCCATTGACATGTATTTGAAAAATTGACAATTCATATTGTACAGTTGGTAGTGTGACGACATAAATCAGGTGCATCGATATTTATCCTGACCCTGCATATCCGGCATGTAAAGTAGAATTGAAGTGTATAAATATATTAAAATTATATAAATATACAATCCCTCATCAGTGTACGAGGGAGAGGATCCTATTGACCGGTACGCCGTATCGTGAACTTCACGTTAGAATGTCTCTTTCGTAAAACTCCAGAAATATCTAACGCCCAGCGGCGTATTTGTGGCGTAATCTCCAGGCGATAACTAAGCTACCAGTTCGTAGAGATCTGAGCTAGCGTGTGATCCTTTTTGGCGTCGATATGATTAAATCACAAAGCGATTTCTGCCTGTATCCGGCACGTAAAGTTGGATTGTATTAAAAATATAAAATATGCTATCTGGATTATACAGCACATCTGATTGTGTAGCAACAAGCACTCTCATGCACAGACAGGAATTGTGGCTTCGCGTGCTAGGAGCCCATAACTGCAGCGTCCTCTATCTCTCAGCGACTTAAATCATCCTCACCACTGACCAGTCCAGGCGCCTTCAAAATCAACTATTTAGGTGTACCACCAGAATATATATGAGTGCCTTTGCTGTTTGTTATTTTTAAGAGTGAATTCAATTATATGGAATTAAAAAAATATATAGTTGTCATATTTTAAGGAAATTTGTAGATATAACAATGAAGATCTATTCAATGAATATAAACAGACTGCCTGAATTACTTACTAGAAACTATTAACTATTGTTATATATTCTACGTTTAGTAGCTAACGAGTAAATAAGAAATATATAAAACAGAAGATTATAAATGTGTAATGAACAGTCTCTGTGACTAATCTACTATTCAACCACACGAAAACTGGTAAACGAAAATACCTATAGTATTATTTTTGTTATTACCGGTAATGACGTAATTATATCTAATTCGACACTCAACAATTTTGTTGTTAATAAGATGATTTATCTTCCTACGACGCCAATTTACAAATGGTGGTGTATAACTATAATGGAAGGCTGGCCTTCACCTGGAGATTTTCTTGTTTTCTTTTTTATTACAGAAATAATATGTGGATGGGAAAAACGTGCAAGACATAGTTTATGACGTATTACGCCAATTCAGTTGCTAATAAAAATACTACATTCGACTCTAAACGCTTGGCATGAATTTTAAATGAATACGGATCTTAGTTTTGGATACATCGATTATAGCTATAGATTTTTGGATACTACCTCCTGCTATTAACCTGTTTCCGAAAAAGAAAATATGTGAAGGTTTTATGATTAATAAATTATAATTTTACGGTGGTAAAAGTACGCGATATGAATATTTCTATGTATTTTAATTGATAATTTGTTTATTTAATGACAGAAAACCAAGATCTGGCACACTATTTTACTTTAATTTTTTTATATATTGAAACACTAGATGATTCGTTTATGTACAACTACAGATCTAGGACGTACCGGAAGGTATTCCGTCACCTCCGGCTCTATATATACACGACAGACAGTAGGAATTTACTAAATTCGATTATTCAAGGTCATTTCCAAGAAGTAGAGTAGTTACATTGACGTGAGTCACAATGTTACCGCTCCACGTGAAACAATTGACTCCTTAGACTCGCTAAAAGCATTTTGGTGTAAACAAATCTAAAACTCGCTCATTCTAATTGTTCTATTCCACACAAAGACACTTGTTTGTATATTGATGTATATACTACCAATCAATGGCAAGTGTACTATATAAATATTAATCGAGGATGTACGTACCTAAGTAAGCAATTCGACTTATCAAAGAATTCCTATTAAAGTTATAAAATAAATATAATTGTCTACAAGCTTAAAACTACGTAATCTCTTGTTTAAATATTTGCGTTTAAATACCAGCAGTTATTTAGTATGTCTACATAATAATTGACCTAAATAAACTATTACAATTGGATGTTTCCGACCCAGAAAGTCATATTCCTCTTTTACACATATGTACATGGCTAGCACGTACCCGTGGAATCTCTCGCCTCCCGAATTTGTACCCATGGAATTTTGAAACGTACTTTTTACGCAATGGAGGTATAACAGCAAAACCTTTATCCCCTTAGGGGTTGAATTCCACAAAAAAAGAGGTTAAGTATGTATTAAATGATTTGTTTTATGGAGCACTTATATCAAGTTTCAAGTTAGATGGACCATGACAAAATTTATTCCTATATAAACTTTGACACCCCGTTTCACTCGCTTAAGAATTGAATTTCAAAATAAAACGCTAAAACACATATTAAATGATTTATTTTTTTAACATTTTCCTGCACACACACATTTTTACATCATGATACACAGAACCAAATTCTGCAGCGATTAGTATTAGGTTTCCCTGTACCTATTTCTCTTCGTTTTCCTGTTATTAATAATTCTGCATTTTAATGGCATTTTTGCTAGAATTAGCCCAATTTTTCGCAATACAATACTTTGCATTAAATTTTCTACAGGTTCTTTTAACAATTTTATCACATTTTCGGTGAATATAAAATAAATTCTGTACTTCTTCAGGAGAATAAATAAAATTATTCATTTGTATTTTATCACTTAAAAACCAACACTAATATTAATAAACAATTATAAAAGGAAATCTTTTACTAAGCAATTGTAAGTTCTGCTATGAAAATTTAAAAATATACCAAAAAAATGTTTTTCAAGGTACGCTTATTTTTTTGAAGACTTAATGACCAATCACAACTTGCAAGAGCAGCATAGAGCTAAGGATAGTTAGCTCGACTGAAATTATATCTGATGCTTTCATAGATTGGAAGGATAAGGAGAAGAAACAGCTAAAGCCGCGGAAGAGGCAGCTAAATTCATACATAACTTCTAAAGCAGATATCCATTTAAACGAGGTTTTATTTTAATATATTTAGTACAGACATGCGCTTTACAATCCACCCGATATTTATCTGTGAAGCTTTGTAGATTTCCTTCTGATAAAGCCACACTGAGGAGGCGACAAGATTAAATATTATTCTTTAAAGTTTTGCGCTATTAATAATGCTTTGCTTAGCTTTAGCTGGATTTCATCAACTGTATGTGACAATCACTAGTAAACAATAGGACTTTCATTTTATTCTACATTCCCTTTCCCAAAGAGGCTTAAAAATGCCTCAACAACCATCCTCCATTTCCCCACATTAAAATCCGTGTGAATATCTCTTTTATCCCTCAAAATCCGTGTGAAAATGTACATTGGTTTTCGACTAACAAATACATAGCTTCCTCCAGTGGCAATATTGTCACATCACCTTAATCCCGGTCACGCTCCTTGGCCACTTCATTACCACAAACGCGCATTCGCCGATAACCAGAAGCATAACACACCAAACAATGGAATGAAGCGTACGGTGAACTATTTTCCGAATTTAGCGGTTCACTTATCAGTGGCCTAACGTTGGCGCCAGGTGTTCACGTGCCGCACACGTGACCTCGGCGACACCCTCCCTACTGAAATGTGTGTAATCTGCCGGTGTGTGTACAATACCAACAAATATGCAGCTGCTATACCTATGGAATGAATAAACAACCATATCGCATATGGTTACGGCACGTTGGAGGAAAAAAAACACGTTGGATGCGCCGATGTTATACGTGATTTGACTGCAAAATGTTTATTAGGAATATATCCGTGCTATCTATGTATAGGTACACAATTCTGTTTATATAAAGAATGTTTATTTACGTATCTGTTAAGTAATGCTTACTAAACGAGGAGTTCAAGAAGCGTTATGTAGTAAAAGTAAGATCTTATCTCGTTAGGGCATAACTTTGACAACAAATTTATAGACCAATATGTACAAACATATATACCTTTAGGTACGATCGTCATCAATAGTAAATGTAACATTAAAAAGAAGGAAAATCCATAAGATCAATTACATTTGCAATGGCCATTAGCTAACCTAAGGAGGTATCTTAGGACCATTATCATTTGTTTATTTTAGTTAGTGATTAAGAATGTGTTGCTTATATTTATTACAAAACATGTATATTAATTCGACAAATAAATTGGCCGTTCTTTGCTATAACTTACCAAACAAACACACTTTCATAACCTGTTCGCTTATTCAATTCCCGGGTTTCGTTAATTCGTAGAATAGGAAATGAATGTGTTATTTTCTACTTGCATATGTTTTAGTGCGGCAAACAGTTAATAGATAGCCAATACTACTAATTTCACCCCGAACAACAAAGTGAAATAATTAACTAAATTCACTCCGAACAACAAATTGAAATAAAATCATCAGGTTATTCGATTTACAATAAACGCGTTAGTTAATGTTAAAACAGATGTTTTATTTGTCCTTTACAAAGGTTATGTGTATACAACCGTTAAAATTTCATATTTCATATGGAAACTTTCAGTTTGGTTATACGTTGTACATACATAACAACATAATACACGTGCAAGGTTCGGCTGACTCACTACAATCTTATTGTTACTGAAAATTTAAATTCGTTCGTCATAAGTCAAACATTCTCATACAAGACGTAGAAACAACTGCGCGTACACCGACTGTACGCGCCTAATGTGTCCTATAAGAAATGTATTTCTCCGACGTATGTGCATATGTATGTATGTATTAGATATCCGCACAGCCGAGTATGTAATGCATTTCCTATTCTAACAAACTGAAACATCGAGCTGTTTCCGCAGCTAGCAAGAATTCGCTCTGTACCTGTATTATAATAGTAACAGATCATTGTTAACACGTACAAAAATATTAAAATTAAAAACGAAATAGATCTACTTTAATCCTACGTTTACTTATAGGTACTATCTTGATTAAATAATAAATCTCTATCTTTACCTGGATCAAGATTATACATACATATACTCCATATGTAATGCTGTTTCAACTTATTTCTGTTGACAAAATTCTAACTTCCAATAATCCTAACATATTGTTTTTTTGAAAACTATATGGATTAATAATCCACATAGTTTAGATTTTAATTGTCTCAGGACACCGTTTTAAGTGTATTTTTCATTCTTAGCAATACTGTACTGACTAGAATGTAATTAAATGTTGTTTATTCCATCATATGTGACTCGTTAACCTTTAGTTTTTGTATTTTGTCTTGATATTCTTATTGATATCGCGTTTACTTTAAAATCAGTTCTTTTCAGATCCAATAGTAGCGTTCTTTTTGCGACTCGATTCACTTCAGTATTGGTTTATGATCACGTTTGGTACGAAATGATACTGTCCCTCATAACATCTATTAAAGTTATCCCGTTGTTTTTGTTAATTTTTGAGTTATATCCCTATTGTTTATAATGTTAAAATGCGGATAAACTAACCTATACGCGCCTATACGAAAACGAATGACATAAAGTGTACGTTTTTTACCCCCTCTCCCTAACTGATATTTTTACTCTCTACAGCATATAGTCGAGAGGTTATGCTATAGCGTCACCTAAAATAACTGAACTTGTTACTGCTTTTCAATAAACAGCCGAACAAACCGCTTTTACTTTAAAAACACATTTTCGCAGTGCCATTAGATGAGAAAATGGCGAATGGTCCTATTCACTGCAGTGGTGTATGGAACAATTTAATGAACAGTATCCAGATGACATTGTAACCTACAAAGTCGTTGTTCAACACATTAAACAGTTGTGTGTAAATTAAAAACTTTAAAAAAATACATAATTATTCTGATTCATCATACGACTTGAGAGGCCGGCGCAATATGACTAATATGAGAGAGATAGATGATAAATTCACGTATTACCAACGTAGTAATAAAATTGAGGTGGCAGGAAATTTAATCTGTCCTCAGAAATCACTGTATACTTCAGCATACACATATTTACAACTACTTGGCAACATTGGAAGCAGTCTTGCATTTAAATTTGTGTAAGCTATTCGTCTTGTAATGATATTTTATCAAGCCTACCTATAATTATCTAAAAATATGTATTGTTTGAAAGCGTGACGAAGAAAGAGTACATATTGTAAGTCCAATAACAGAAAGGGATATATAGATATTTAAGTTTAATCACAGCAATTTATTTTTCTGGTTAAACTATATTCCCCTTAATACCCTGAGATCAATTGAATTTATAATTGAAATGGGCTTTGTGTTTTGCTTAATTTGTAATGTCACTGTTAATAATGTTTGTCACACACTGATAAATCATAATTGTAGGTTATGTTGCTTTGAAATGCTTTGTTAAAAGTTCATGATTTAATAGTGAAACAACTATTTTCAAAGAAAACGCATGGTTTCTTTTTAAATTTTAAATTAAAATAACCTTCAGTAAGAAAAGCTTTGTGTTCCAAATGAAACATTTCACAATCTTACAAGTATGACAGTTATTATAATTTGATGTGACACTTCATGGACAGTTATAAAAATATGTGTTCCCAACTAAGTTGTAGTATTCATAGCTTACTCGTATAAATTCAATTGAACACTCGGTATGATAATGAAAACTGAATTAAATTTTCTGTTAAGACTTTATGGCCGGCTGCAAAAGAAATACGTTATATTATATTCTGTGGCATATGGAGTTTTGTTCGAAGATTCCATACCAAGTAGACTATCCGTGAATTATGGGGTAACGAACATCCTTCCGGTGTATTCAGAATGCGTAACGTCGCATTTGGGGGCTAGTCCCAAAGTCGCGTGTCGATCATCGACTGCAGTCACGAGATACTAACACCTGGAATGGAACAAGCTAACAATCATTCCTGCTTACATTAATATGATAAGCACCCACATGAGTTATACGAAACGTTAATAGATGGGGGGACGTCTGTAGGGTCTACTACAATCTTGCCACATGTATCATTTCAAGCCATGTACATACGTAATTTAATGATTATTAAAGCGTGGTCCGCAAAGCGCATATCCTCTGTTTAAAGAAATAACGATTGAATTCTGATGATCCATCGGATGGAAATACGCTAACTTTAGAAATGGTTCGATCTATTTGATCTACAAGGTGACGCATTAGTATGGCAAAGCTCGATATATACGTTATCGTATATGGTATCAAAAAAAGTTATTTATGAAAATTGTGGGCAGCCTTGAACTTAATATTTTAAAATTATTGTAATATATACAGGCTGTGTCATATTGCCAGGGTGAACCAAACATGCGTTTTTTTTATGGAACACGCTGTATATTATTTGAGATTTAGATTAAGCTCATGTCTCACACTTCCAATGTACAATTTCGTTGAAGCGTGTTTCACAAGTTATGATCAATTTTATATGCAAATCACTGTGAGTTCAAGGTCTTGTATACTGCAAACGACAGACTGATTTTTTTACAAGCATAGATTCTTAATATTGGCCCAGTTTTATAAAAAAGTTTCATTTTTTCAAAATTGTCAAAACTGATTACAGGGCGAGTCAAAACTCAAATACATTAATAATAAAAAAGAAAGATTAGTTCAGGTACTTTCATTTTTACTCAACACTCTCTCGTTAATTTCTAAGATATTTTGAAATCTTTTTAAAAAGTGGGATTTTTTAAAATCATTTTAGTTAGTCATGGAAAAATGACTGTTTCGTGTGTAATACAAATACAAACATTTATAACTTACACTGATCATTACTATTTAATTAATTAAGCCAACTGTTTACAATAAATTCTATAATAAATGTTCAAAATATTCACCCGAACTATCAATACAACATTGCAGCCGTTCTTCAAGCGATCGGCTTACGTTTGTTAACTTTTCTAAATAGATAGTCGAGAACGATGTTATGTTTGATAAGATGCAATGTCATTTTTCAAAATCAGTCGTTGCATTCCACTGTAATCCCACTGCTTTCGTCATCTATTTTCTATCAATTTGTTATTTGCTTGTATTTTCCGTTTTATTATATTTTAAATATTGTCTCCAAAATAGTCCTTGTCAGAACTCGATTAATGCAATACGATATCATGACAAGTATAAGTTAGCATCAATAAAATTCGCTTTGGAAACTTGGACTTGGAATTATGTTATAACGTTTTAAACGCTGCCGAACTATTTACCATAACATTTACTGCAATTCTTACCTACGCGTATTAGTGTGAGAACACGGCCTTCCTAGTTCATATGCATTCAATGCTAATCGCATTTTCCACGCGCGGTCTGTCCCTCTTCTGCGAACCTCTATGATTGAGTTTCGACATCATGCTACCCTATTGAGCCACCCGAGTCACGCGGCCGCGTTTCAGCGAATGATAATGCTGCGCGGCGCGTAAGGTCGAGAATTGATTGGTTAAGAGCGCATCCCCTTGCGCAAGTGCCGATGTTAAGTAACAGATGTTGACAAGTAGCAGACACAGCGGTTGTGCGAATTCCTAGTCTTAGCAAAAGGTCAATAAAGTGTTAGAAATTAGTATTCATTGTTTTGCCGTGTGCAAGTACCGCGCAACTGCAGTTTTATAGCAAAGTGCAATTTTTTCAAAATTGTCAAAATTGATTACAGGGCGAGTCAAAACTAAAATACATTAATTTTTCAATTATTTTAAATGGATCACCCTGTATTTTATATCATAAAAAAGATTAGTTCAGGTACTTTCACTTTTATTAAGCACTCTCTATACCTAAAGTCATTAATTTCTAAGATATTTTGAAATCTTTTTAAAAAGTGAGATTTTTTGAAATCATTTAGTTAGTCATGGAAAATGTTTAATACAAATACAAACATTTGTAACTTACACTGATGATTTACATCATTCAATTAACCCAACTGTTTACAATAAATTTTATATTAAATGTTAAAAATATTCACCCCAACTATCAATACAACATTGCAGCCGATTTTCAAGCGATCGGCTTACATTTGTTAACTTTTCTAAATTGATACTCGGGAATGCTTCTCTTATTATGTTTTTCATCACAGTGTGTACTTTGCGGTGTTTTAGATACAAGCTTTTTTCTTACATATGACCACATGAAGAAGTCAATTTTAATGAACTCAAATGATCGAGCTAGTCACTCAATTGGTTTCCCTCCCCTTATACAGCTTTCAGGGAAATGGGTGTTTAGATGACGTGTATCAACCTAGTGTGAAGTAACGAAGCTCCATCATGCGGATACCACACCTTTGACCAACGTTTAGGGGAACATTTTACAGTAACAACGGTAAATGATTTTTTAGAAAGTCTAAGTAAACTTCACCATTCACTCGTCCTTCCAAAAATTGCGGTTCAATTATATAATCTCCTGGCTAGTAATTAAGACTTAAGACTGTGTTATTGTCATTTTTCCACGATTAGCTCGTTGTACTAAAATATCTTAGAAATTAATGACTTTAGGTATAGAGAGTAGTGAAAATGAAAGTACCTAAACCATTCTTTCTCTTTATAATAGAAAACACAGGGTGTTCCATTTAAAATAATAGAAATTATAATGTATTTGAGTTTTGACTCGCCCTGTATTAGGTTTTGACAATTTTGAAAAAATTGCACTTTGCTATAAAACTGGCCGAATATCAAAAATCTATGCGTGTAAATAAGAAATTTCAGACTGTCGTTTGCTGTATACAAGATCTTGAATTCACGGTGATTTTCATATAAGATTGACCATAACTTCTGAAACACGCCATATAATTCAATGAAATTGTACATTGGATGTGAGGCATGAGCATAATCTAAATCTGAAATAATATACCGGGTGTTCCATATAAGAAAACGTTTGTTTGATTCACCCTGGCGATATGACACAACCAGTATATATGAGTATAATTTTAAAATGTTAAGTTTAAGATTGCCTACAATTTTCGTAAATAAGTTTTTTTGATATCTTATATGATAACGGATATATCGAGCTTTGCCGCACTAGTGCGTCACCCTGTATATGCTATTCAATGGATCAAAATGAGCAAGTTTACCAACCCCATATGGAATAATTACCTTAAGAAGAACTACTTAAGCTATTATAGAAAGTAGGTATTTTCACTTGAGATATGCAAATTCTTTAGATTTTTAAAAGAAAATATTTTTACAAATTGCCAGGAAACATAAAAAAAACGTCGCACCATGTAATTTAAGCACAGTAAGCAGTGATTAATTCGATAATCATCTCGGAGAGAGAGAGAAAAAAAGGAATTAAATAACAGGATATAAATGAGATTACTACTTCTCATCCACCAGTGCCAGTTAATTACCATCTATTACGCTCCGCCTCGTTACGTAAAACTCACAATGATATCACGGTAAATTGAACACGTTATTGAAATATTTATTTACTCCTCGTCCGATGTGCGCCCATAATCAATTCGTTTTTTAAGGAGTGTTTTTGCGTTTCGCAGAAATGCCGTGAGTATCGACTTTTGTACACCATGTTTATTGTAATTCGTACCTACTTATTACATATGCCCACACAATAGTTCGCGTAAAAATCGTTTTCTAATTTAAAAAAAGGATGATGATGTTTACATATTGTATTCCTACCTGTCTGCTA
Organism: Osmoderma eremita; assembly: GCA_031763485.1. NCBI lineage: Eukaryota > Metazoa > Arthropoda > Insecta > Coleoptera > Scarabaeidae > Osmoderma > Osmoderma eremita. The sequence goes on along the minus strand of JARFOC010000689.1, from coordinate 56,810 downwards.
GATGGCTTTAATGATGTAAAGAAAATTTTGCCGGCGGAAATATTATTCATTTTGATTCAAGGACACATTGTCAATCCTATTAAAACCAGAACAATTAAGTCGCTTCCACGCTTCACCGCTTTTTACCAGAATTTAGCAACAATGTGATGATGAAAGATTAGGTTAGGATTCCACAAATACAGAATAATTTGACCACTTTAAATTTGCATTAAATTTATTTAAATACATACACAAAAATGTATATGCCTTCATTTTCTAAATTGAAAGATGCTTTTTGTAATCGATTCTGAGACAAATACAAATAAAAAATTGATTCTTCTCTTTACCGCTTTATTTGAACATAAAGGCTTGACCTTGCTATGTATGACCTCACAGTTCATTAATTTTAAGAATACAGCGCTGGAAAAGGTAGAAGAAAATATCTCGGCTTATGATTGGCTGAAATTTGCGACAGATTTACACAGGCACAAAGGATATTATTTCCCGCAATGAATTTATGTTTGATAAGATGAAGTGTCACGGATAGGTAACTGCGTTTTCTATGCTTACCGCAACGTCATTTTTCAAAATCGGTCGTTGCATTCCACTCTGATCCCAGTGCGTTCGTCTTATATCTTCCATCAATTTGTTTTTTGCTTGCATTTTCCGTTTTATTATATGGATTTTAAATATTGTCTCCAAAATAGTTCTTGTCAGAACTCGATTCATGCAGTAAGATATCATGACAAGTCGAAGTTAGCATCAATGAAATTCGCTTTGGAAGCTTGGACTTGGAATTGCGTTGCAAAGTTTTAAACGCCGCCGAACTATTTATCGTAATACCGTAATTACGTCAATATTATTTTGTAAATTTATCTGTTAAAAATTCAGTCAGTATTCCATTTAACGTAAATATTATTTTGTAAAACTGTAACTCACATACCCATAAGTAAATTCATTATTAACGTAACCCGTAAATTCATCTATTAGTTTTCTTTGTTATGTATATACTCGTCTTCAACATATCTTGTCCCAAATTAGCTACGTCGATAGCGTAAATGTTATCTTATGTGTACCGAACTTGCATTTACTGACTTTGACGACCGTCCCGTAATATATACATTCTGTTTATTTAATCGTGCCCTTGGCTTTTATTTCGTCAAACGTACTTACTCCCCTAACATCTGGCCTTTTCCGTGCTTATGAGCCTAAGTCCAGTACTGATGTAAAGCTCGGTGGCGCCTTCCCTATACCGTATTGATCAGATCTCTCCGCATAGCTTGCCGCAAGCCAACACGTCTGGACGACAATCTGAAGTAAGTAGCGTATTTGAACGACGAATTATTCTGTTAAGGAGCAGAATCGGCGCCGTAGGTTTATTTGTTTTCTCGGCTTCATCACCGAGTTCGTTTATTTATTTTGAAACAAGTAGGCCTATCAATTTTCAAAATCAATTGCCTACCTGTACAAAAATATTAACTGTAGATATAATATTCATTTTACATTGAAACCAACTTATCAATATATTTTGGGTTCATAACGAATATGTCACTTTACCCGAATTCAAGCGAACATTGTGGAATTTTTTCAAGGAATTGGGTTTATATTGATAGAATGGCCAAACATCGTTTTATGGGGGCGTCGTTATCTAACTGCCCTTTGAAGGTGTCGTGCAGAGAGAGAGAGAGAGAGAGTTTGGAAAGATAAAACGGTAGTTGATGCAAGGCAGGACGAGGGAATTACAACTGGTTTAAAACAGCTACCCGGAAAAGGATAGTTGTGCCCATTGGTAGTGAAGACGATTTTGTCGAAAATGGTCTGCTGTTATTCGAACCAAAGAAAATTGGGGAAGTAAATGAACGGTGAAGTGTTCAAAGAGTGGATGGTATTGATCCTAACTGCATTATTGCAATGGATAATGCTCCTGACCACTCTGTCAAGGGTGAAAAAATACCTAATCCACCATGGAAAGAAGATGGACTAATTTAGTAGCTTCCTTCAAGGGAAAATTGTTGTCGATAAGACATTTTGAAAAGCTGAGCTTTTTGGACTTACAAAAAAATATGTAGGTGATAACGCAATACCATATGTGATTGACAAAATGGTAACAAAAAGTGTTCGCACAGTTTTACGATTAACGCCATATTAATGTAATTTAAACCCAGTCGAACTTGTATGGGCACAAACGAACCATCATGTTCCTGCAAACAATATAATCTTCAAGTTAGCAGAAGTAAAAACTTTATTAAAAGAACGGATAAGCTTGTAACAGTTGAGAAATGGACAAATTGCCTTATATTACAGCCTTATTCATAGTCATTCCCTTAATACGGTACTAGTATGGTACTAGTTAATAGCTACTAACGTCCCATTAAGAATGTATGGCAACATAGTAAATATCTTTCACGATCACGCGCTCTGTTACGAGATGTTTTAACATTATTAGATGTTGTTTTTACAAATAAAACAGCTTGAAAAAGGAAGTTAAGTTCATCTTTGCGCCACATAAAAGTTAACGTTAACGCAGAATTAAAAGATAAATGAAGGTAAATGAAACCGCCAAAACTATCAACGATTTCCATTAATATGAAAACATCTGTTTATAGGAAAAAATATGGATCCTCATGGTTTAATATATATTGAAGGTGAATTGATTGAAGTTCAACAAGAGTAAATGAATATAATAATGCAATAATGCAAAGGTGTAGGTACTTAGAGTCGCAAAATCCAAAGCTATATGCATGATTTTGTACAAAGTATCGAATATCTAAAGATTTTGCAAATGTCATCATTTACTTAATTCGTAATGACTTAATAAAAGGTAATAACAGCGGTTTGTAATGAATGAATATATGGCAAGTGGGGTATTAGTAGCCACTAAATACGACTTGTATGTTTGTATACAAGCTTTCTTAGTGACACCTTAGTAGGATCTTAGTAGCTACTACCTAGGACTACGAATAAGGCTGTTAGTTTTTAAAAACCCGCATAAAAAATAATCCAATAGGGTTATACATTATGGTTTCCTTATGATATCCTCACATTTTCCATAAATGACAATTATCTCTTATTTTAATCAGCTATTCCCATTGAAATAAATTTCAATTTTCCGCTAGTTGCGAATATACCCTTATTGCTCCTGTGTGATACGTATGCAGATCACAGGTCCCACTACTGTATTCCTAACGTGAATGGAGTTAAGTAACATTCTCTGCAGCAGTAACAATGTCATCTGTCTAATGAGCCCGTTGATACGCTTCAAGTTTGAAACTCTTTTATGTAAAACAAATCGTTTCGAAAATATTAGTGTTGCGATCTACATAAATGGGACCGCCCAGTTTTCTGCCACAGTATTTATATACTTTTAGCTCTCTATTGATTTGAATTAATCTCATGTATATGTAAATTTCAAATTCGCACAATAGCATCGTATCGATTTATACAATAAAAAAGAAATCATAATTCAGATCACTTCCATATATAAAGTGATTAAAATTCATAGTTCTGATCCGAGATATTGTCGATGGAACGTCTTATAAAAGTAAGAACATAATATGTACATACATATGTGTTAGGTAGGTGGGCATCCCGAAATAACAACAGAGTTTATCAACAATCGACAGACACATGGTAAAAATGACGTTTCTATTGACCTAAAGCGTTTTCTCGTGTATAAGGGGCCTGGAATATCGTACAATATTCACCTTTGATTCGCTCTCGAAGAGCGTGCAGCTGTCGTAACGGTAAAATCATTTTGAGAACACCCCTTGTATTCTCCTATTGTAAATAATAATATGGGTGATCCTGTTTTACGATACCCCAAATCTCAGCTTGAGACGGGATAAACGGGGAACATAATTTCCCACCATCTGGAATATTACGCACTAAATGTAGGATATAGGTATACAAAGTGAGCCAAAAAGAATGTAGTTAAATTCAATTTCACCCCAACTTGTATTTTGTCTCTAAATAGTGATAAAACAAATATTTTAAAGAAACGCGTTTACAGCAGGCTTCTTTGAAAGTATTTTGTAAAATACAAAAATCTATTACGCAGTTAAAGTCCATTCACTTTAAGAACATAGTAGATAGCGCTGCAATCGGCCTCCGTATAATATTGCCAACATTTAACTCGATTAAATAATGGCGGGTAATTTGAAATTAAAATGTCAGTTTTATTATAACCTTTGTCATTTTATTTGAAAGTAACACTAAATTGTAATGACAAATATTTTAGTACAATGTTTAAGAAAAATATACGTTTACGTTTATTTCAGATATATCCTATATTTCACGTATTTAAACACACTTTTAATCTAATCACTTATAAAGAATAAAAAGACTTCTATAAGGCACTTTAATAGTTCTTTTTTAAAGTAACTATACAATTGTCACAATTATAGAGCGATGTACCTCAAATATCATTTTTTTATGTTGATAAGCATCACTTAGAGAGGGCATTTACGATGATGATCTAGTATTAGGGGTAATAATAAATTCTAAAATCATATCTTCTACTATGTTATCCAGCTCATACATCTTACTTTTTCGGCAATGGTGTGTTTGATGCAATTTATACAGTTACATGTTGGAGTCCTTCAATTAATAATCCCTTTACCTCTGGTAATTTAAAAGTTTTGTTATTTGCAGCTACATATTCCTTCACTTGAGCCCATACTAGTTCCATCGGATTTAAATTGCATTGATATGGTGGCAACCTTAAAAGTTTATGACCAGTTTCTGCTACCATCTCATCGATTACATAGGATATCAGATTACATTTAGATAGCTTTTAGCATGTTCCACAAGTTCAACTTTTAAGCATGAGATATCGCAGGCAGTTCCATTTGACACAAGCCAATTAATTAAAATATCCTTCTGCCATGCAGTCATTGACATTTTTTCTGCCTTGACGTAATGGTATGGTTCATTACAATAACACAATTTCTTATCTACTCTGTAAATACTTCACCATTCATTTCCTCGTGGTAATCACAGGTTTTTTTTTCGATTGAAAATGTAGCAACTCATTTTCAACAAAACCATTATCACTCCCAATATGTAATATTATAATTCTACTTCCTTTTCTGCAAATAATAATATAACGAGAAACACAAGAAACAACCAAAAGCAACAGATGAAATTTGACAACTGACATTACAAAAACGTAGCGATCAGTAATACATCATTTTATCCAACATAAATAAAGCACAGACAGTTTTTCGTCGTGTGTAATTTTACCTTACGTATCAGCCAATGGAGAAGAAAAGTGATGACATCAATTTGTTTTGTTTGGAAACCTACGCAGTGCCGCCAACAGCATAAAATGATTAAAAGAATGATATTTTTTATCATTTTACGCTGTCTAGGTTTCCAAACAAAAGAAATAACCTATTAATTTTCTGTCATTCTGTTATTTACATGTGTTTGGATCTTTCTTTATATTGTATTTATTTTCTATATCAATAATTTAATTATTTTTAAAACAAAAAGATTGTCTACATATTCTTCTCACATTTTGCCGTTGGCGAGACTGTGCAGGTTCACAAACAAAATTTACGTCACACTTTTCTTCTCTATAGCAAGCGTCCAGAATATAAGCCTATCTTGCCCAGCGCTATTTTCTTAAATTGAATGATGTATAGAATTTAACACAAAATAACAATAACGAAATGTATTTATAGCAACACGAGCACACTATGAAACCTTAGGAATGCTTTAAATGAATTGTGACCAACTTGAGATAACAACATTTACTACATTACGAAGCGGAAAATTATTTTTGGCTCAGTACCTACTTAACTCCGCTTATATAGAGTTGCAGCAGTAAAATTAACGATTAGAGACAAATATATGTCTACAAGTGCAAGTGTTTTAAAGCGTACGTCTAATTACTTTAAAATAACCCGTCTAGACATCCTTCTTGACTAGATATATTTCAAGTATTCAAGTATTAAATTATCGTCGAAGTATAATGACCTATGCGTTGGAATACTTCAGTTTCTATCAGTGCTTGTTCAATGAATTAGTAAAAGTAATCTTCTTAGTTAAACCCGTGTTAAACAACCACCAATTATAACTTAGTTGGCCTGAATAGAAATCTGTAATTTCGTAGGCATTTAGTTTAAATACATAATATGTGTACTCAAGTATAATATTTGTTTTCCAATTAAAATGTTTAATCTATCAGTTGAGAACATATTACGTAGTTCAAATTAAGATTTCATTTCTGTATAAATATATCTGAAGGTTTATTTATAAGGTAAGGAATCGCTTTTGCTAATGCTAATTACAGAAATGAAAAATCCTTACATTCCTTTATAAAAGAGGTGTTTATAGGTTAGGTGTTGTGGAGGCACAGTTTTAAATATAACTTAGGAGATGCGTGGAAATACATACAAACATATCGAATAGACCATTTAAACTAATAATTCAATGGTACTATTTAAACGATGCATTTTGAAAGAAACAAAATATATTTTTTAATTTCTTAAAGCTAAGTTTCAAACGATCGATGATATATCAGTAAATTTCCTAGATGATTTGTTGCATATCCTTTACATTTTTAACATATTTAATTATATAATTATATAAAGACTACATAAATATGTTAAAAAGTTATTTTATGATTTATTGCGACCTAAACAGTGGAACATAATTTTCTAACGATGGTATATCTGATTTTCTTTGAAGAATGTTTTTACACGGCCTGGAAGGTAGATTTCAAAAAAGAGCTAATCTTTGAACTCTATGAACTCTGCGATAAATTTATTTCTTAGGAACTCGATTGATATTAATTAGTTTAACTTATGTCGTCTCCGTCAAGCTCAATGAAACTACACCAAATGAAAATAGGTGTATGATCATGATAAGTTGCGTATCCTAATGAATAGAGTTGCTCAGCAGCGCCAACAGCCAGTGGCGTAGATTCAATACAACCTTCAATATAACTGGGAGTCTCAACGCGATCTGTTGTGTACCTATACATGTACGCTGCCGTAAATACTATTTCGTGGTTTTACATTTGTTTTAAAAATGTTGCGTATGAATATGAAAAGAATTAAATCGGAGTTGAAAGATAAAAAACTGTGGTTGAGTTCGTAAAAAAACAATCTGTGATTAATATAATGGTACATATCGTAATTTATGTCTGGCCATTCATTTTATGTGTAAAGTTTTATGCACCCACCACGGTCTGTTGGCGCAAATTGAGCAACTCTACTAATGCGTCTTAAAACCATCAGCTAAAGCTTTAAATATCAATCGAGGCGGCCATATTTGTAGTAATTATGATTTTACAATTCAAAATACGCCTCGACATGCAATATAATTAATAGTAGTAGCAAAATTTAATAAATGACAAAGCGGGTTATCTACATATATTGATTGATGGATACGGTAAAATATATCCGTCATGCATATGTAAGAAGGATCTACCCCATCAAAGACATATCAAGCTTTTAATAACATGTTATCAATATAAATCACACATCACGCGCTACTTGGACGAGAACTTTAATCTGAATACTTTTTTTTCTGTATATAAATAATGTGAAGTCCATTTACGTAAGGAAAAAAGGAAAATTGAAAATGCTATTTTAAAATTAATCAGGATTTAATAGCTTCTAAAGTTAATCGTTAGAGTACTATTTTTTTCTGAAATAATGCTACAAGTGTTTTGAATTTATTTCAAGCAGCCAATTATGCTAAATTAAAAGGTAAAAATAGAGTAGGATACCATGTGGATCCATTTTTATTATTAAACATACAGATGTGTTGAAATTACTGTGCACTTTTTAGTGCTGATTTGGATTCCGTTGAGAAATAACAATAAGTTATATAAAAATCGCTCACGATGAACATACTTTTTTTCATTCTTCCACCTGTTTTTATATCAAGTACATAGATAGATATAGTTTGTCTGCAATAACGATTACATACATTGTCATGTACTGCTTCATTACATACATAGTGTAAAGTCAATAGATAAAATATAATATACAATATAATATAAAAGTAAACAGATGAATGAACATAAGATTCAACATTGCTTGCAATCTGTCCGGCGATACTGCCTCGGCTCTTGCCAATCGTCCAACTTTAGTTTTGTCTGATAGTACAATCGCTTTACATAATTTACAACAGCTACAGGTAAAATATATTATTTTCAGATTAAACAAACTAAAAATTATAATATTATTATTAAGTTAACAATGAATATGACCAAAAGGGCTACCTTATGTTACCATATGGTTACTTTGGCAATATTTGCCTACCATAATATATTAATTGCTAATAACACTGTCAGTGGAAAGCCTCAAAACCTAGTTGAAGCTATACTAAACCATAGAAGAAATGTATCTATACTTCATTCACTTTAAGAATAAAGTAGTGAAGCGCTGTCATCTGCGTGGGTATCACAGGAGCAATAAATGTATACAGTGAGCAGGTAAAGGTTAGATTACATTCACTTAAAATTCAGGTGTTTTTATCTCGTAGAAACGCTCGGACCCGTCAATTTTTGATTTTAGTTGACGTTTTTCTGTTGATTATTTCATGTGACCAAAAACTTTTTTTTTATTGAAACACCTTTTCTATTCCATTTTTAAATTCTACGTCAATTCTACGTTCAAATTCTGAACATATTTTATGTATCATGTCCTATACCTGAATTCAACTGAAGGAAATGTTTCATGCCAAGTATCCTCACAGAGAGCCAATATGTCAATCTACTGCCAGCAAGATACAAAAAAATATCGTGATTTAGGTCACGTCATGAATAGTTATACGAAAGGTCGGTTTACGGTATCAGAAGATAAACAGCTAAATGTATTACTGGCTGTTCAAGAATGGTCTTCATAAGCCTAGCCGCAGTATTGTTTTGGAAAATCAGGTCTGCCAGACAACCGTCCTAAAGTATTTAAAGGAAAATAAATGGCATCTTTACAAAGTCCAGTTGGTTCATGAACTAAATGGAGGTGACCACGATAGGAGATTTGAATTTTGCGAGGTACTCATGAATCTGTGCAATAACGATACACAGTTTTCAAAACGAATTGTATTTTCGGATGAGGCAACGTTTTGTTTCAATGGAGCTGTAAATAAGCAAAACTGTCGGTATTGGGATACTGAAAATTCCTGCTGAATAATGGAATATCATACCCAATATCCTCAAAAAGCGAATGTTAGGGGCCGGCATTATTATCAAGGTTTTGGCATTATTAACAAGGTTTTCCGCTTACTTTATTCCTTTCCGAAGAATATCAAGCAACGCTTCTCTTTCTCAGGCTGCGGAGAATCGAAAAATTTGATTTGTTCGTTTGGGAATGGATCGCTTGGAAGTTTAAAATTTAATTCGTTGGCGAATTTTATTACTCAATTCTCTTACAAATAAAATTCGATTCGCGACTTTATCAGAAACGAATTGTTAGGGAATTAACTACAAGTAGTTAAATGTACAAAAAATGTAAAAAATAAGAAAACAAAATAAGGTGTAATATATGAATGACCGGGTAAGAAAAAAAATAAAATGAGGTGAAATATATGCTGGATAGGTAAAATAAAACAAAACTAAAAGGAATATATAGGTTGTCTTATAAAAAAAAAACATGAGTCCGTGCCGCCTTTATTTACAGGCCGATTTTAATAATTGAAACGGAAAATTAAATGGCTGGATGTAGACTATAAAATGAGCTGATAAAATAATTTATAGCCCTTGCGTTTTAAGGTTTTAGAACCATTTTTTTAAATTAGACTATACTTTCTTTATGATTTTGATGGGGAATATTTTTCTGAAAACAACATCACAAGTATACCTTTACATAAGAAAAATTTCAAAAAAAAAAATTTTTATCAGCTCATTTTATAGCCTACATGCAACGATTTAATTTTCCGTTTCAATTATTAATGTCCTTTTAAGAAACCAAATAAAGTAAAGGATATACTGGGCGAACAAAAGGAAAGAAAATAAATTATATACGGGTTGCACAAATTAAAATAAAATAGCATAATATTAAAAATATATAAACTGATAAAAAATTAAGTAAAGTAAAATATGTACAGGGAGGGGAAAATGTAATTAACTGTTGAAAAAACTAAAGAAGTGCTATTAAAAAAAGGGGGGCCTCCTTGAAAATGTAAGTCTTAAAGTTGTCTGAAAAAAACAATAAAAATATAATTGAAGGGGGTCTATTGAAAATTTACTTCTAAAAATGTTTAAAATATAATACAAATATAATTGGAGGGCTCCATATTTTTTTGCTTCTAACGTTTTTTTTAATTGTATGCTTTTAATTATTTTTCATTTTTATTTAAAATTGCAGCGCGAGCCACATGCGAACGAATTGATTTTTTTGATTCACGAACCGAATTTTTCTGTACCCGCTCTTTCCCAGCAAAAACACCTTATTATTTTATACTTTATACTTTATACTTTATTTTCTCCAATATTTTTATTGACCGCCGACGATTGAATCTTTGATTTTAATTGTCCAAATTACCCTTATACTATTTTCCCCTTAGCATATCTTTTGGCATCTTGAATTATTCAGGCGACGCAAGAGTTTACTGTCACCACGAACGCAATTTTCTAACTGTGGTATTAAACATTTTAAAATCAGCTGAACGACATGTTGACATAGCACTTTACCGAGTCAAGTGATGTTTGCCTGAATAAATTTTGAGATGGTTATGAATTAGTTAACTTGTTTAGATTAAAGTAGTGAAAAAGTAGGATTCGGATATCGCGTTTTCTAAATTCACCGTAAAATTTTATCGGAGACAATGTTTGGCAACAACTGTCGCTCACCGTTGGATAACATTTTTTGCTCACGAAACTTAACAAGCCACCATAGTCAACTGTTGCGTTGCCTGAACGCGCCTATTGGTGGCGTTCAGTACAACCAAATGTTGATAAGAACTGTTGACGCTTGTGCGGACAGGTTATTTTTATATATACTGAAGGATGTTTAAATTTTTAAGCGGGAATGGGAATAGTTCGTTTACTTTTCAGGGTTTTTTTTTGAAATTTGAGAAGGAATAGCAGTAGATATCTAAAATAGATGTAAATGTATTTATAGGCATATATTGTCATTTATTGTGATAGTTTTACCTAACATGTCCTGATTTTGTATTGTAACTGTTAAAGTGAATCATTAAGCTCCGTACAAGTGCAATTTTTAAATGCAACACGTTTACCGCAACTTTACTGCTCAAACTCTCCATGTTTAGCAAACGGAAACCAAACCGCTTGGTAAAATGGCGACCGCTTATTAAACATGTTGGATGCAATGCAGGCCTTCAGCGTACGTTCATTCAACAGTTTGGGGTGCTGAACGCAACCATTTTTCTGATGTTTTTAGTAACTCTTTTTTTGTTTAGCGGTGTGTATTGCGGAAATATGTGTTAATTAACAAAGTGTTTAAAAAATATATTTTTCGTTCATGTAGTAACATATTTTAGTCTCATTAACTGTCAACGGCTGGATTTAGAATATTATTTCGTAGAAATAATAGGCCGTAATGGTCTAGTGGATTGTTTACTATACTACTAAACTGAAGGTCCCGGGTTCGAATTCCCATCGTAATAATGACATCGATAACGTTTCTTTCGGTCACGGTTCGATCAAGAGTGTAAAAATGAGCAACCTGGAAGTAAAATTATGGCGTAATAATAAACGGTCGGCTCGTAGCGTTTGCTACGTTACAGACCTGGAGTACTGAAAGGCTAACAGTGACAGACCACATTGTGCCATTCCCTATGGGCCTTCAAAGCCTGTTAGAGGGGACCATTACGATTATTCCGTAAAGAAATAGTTACCTGATTTACCGACTGGGTAAATAAAATTTTAACACATGAAATAACTGTTGCTAAATTTTGAATAGCACAAATCTGCACCCATGTGCATGCATAATGACTCTTAACAGATTGATAGTTATAGAACATGTATAGATTTAATAAAAATGAAAATATAGTCAAAATACCGTTATGGCAGTTGATAAAGTGCTTCCGTTAATTTTTTCACTCCCACTGTAGATGAATGACATGTACATCGAAAATGTAAATCTGCCCTTACATCTAAAGGATAAATCATTCATTCAAAGTAAGAATTGATATATAATTTGGATGAATTGTAGATGAAAAGACAATTTACACTTATCATCATTATCATGCGTTTTGAACATCGAGAATGAAAAATGTAAATTCGCCTTAACGACTATTATGTGGTGTAAAATAATAAGTTATTACTAGAGTTGCATTACTACAGTATGATATTAAATATTAATAAAACGAAGCTTTTTAGTTTGTATTTTCGAAAATGTCCCTGACAACGCACGTAATTGTAATACCGGTACATGGGTACTTCTCTGCGTTTACGTATTTGATGTTGTTTTTACATACCTGCTAATCTATCATGTGTTTTGTAATCCCAACCTTTCACAAATATTTTATCAACGAAAGCGATAATGAACACAAGAGTTCTCGCCTGTATTTAAACTGCGATTACATACACAAGTAATGTTTGAAATTCCTCACATCTTAATCATAAAGTATATAAATATGAATCATTCGTTTTATGCAAATCTTTTATTAATCATAACGTTCATTATTATTTGGTAAGCATTGAGGTAAATGCATTAATACTGTAGTCATAACAATGAAAAACCTAAGAATATATGTAGGTACCCGGTGATTTTTAAATTTTGAGATTTTCTTGAAGTTGGCAGGGGGATTAAGTTTTATTTTGTTAACATTGATTTTCAAATTCAAATTTGTCAAAATGAAAATTTTCATTATTACATTTAAAACATCGATGATTGACAATAACGTACAGACTTGGATCGCCTGTATATCAAAACTGTCAAAACGCTGTCAAACGAATATGTTAACCTCAAGATAAGTATTTAACATTACCGACTTTGCTCAGTGTTAGCCTACAAAAAATTGTAGGCTACGTAATTGTGTTATATGTAACATGCACTTAAATGATGTTTATCTATATTTACTTAATACTATACTTATAAAACGGGTCACGGCAATAGCCGAGCATACTACGTTTATTATATGAAAGTGTACCTTCTACTGAAGAGAGTTTAATGAGTTTTATTTTTATATCCTCTGCAGGATCGAGGATGAGCGGATTTACTCGCAGCCCCAGCAAGGTCTTCTGGGGATCGGACGATTTGTCGTGGAATCACCGAGCAACTTCTTCAAGTCCCGGCAGCCAAGACTCGGGTTTCTCTGACACAGAAACGTCACCAGCTTCAAAGCCAAAAACACAATCTCCAGCGAAACTGGATATATTGAAAAACACTAACAATGAAAACACGCAGAACCTGTCGCGAAATATAAAGGATAAAGTAACACCAAAAAAGCAGATGAAATTATTATTGGAAGATGGTCAGAAAATAAATTGTCCCAACAGCACTCCGTTTCGTAAAATAGAAACGCAAGTGAAATCCGAATCGGAGGTAGCCCGTTTGAAATACGCCAAGAACCATCCAAAGGTGAGCAAGAGGAATCTATTCAGGAGCATACAAATGGATACCACCACACACAATTCAACAGAACCGCGCGGACATCATCAGTATGCAAGAGGCGGCACCGATCAAGTACAAGACGGCGATGATATTAACAACGGAGTCACATACGACGAAAACATCACTTCTTGGTCGTCTATCGATAATACTTCGGATTATTCACCACGTGGAAATCGTACCGCGCCGATAGTTAGAAATAGGCGAAGAGTCAGTGGTAATAGGATCGCGTTTAACATCAGTGCTCCCGCCGTTTTAATCGAAGATGAGGAATTAGTAACGTCCTTTAACTCCAATTCCACTCCCACCTACAGCGATTCCGATAGTGAATTGGAATGTTTATTCGCCGATGGTGGTGCGATTGAGTCACCCAAGCACACGTCTACGCCGAAATTCAGCGGGAAACGTGGAAATTGTCTGCAGTCGGAAAGAAAACACGCGATGAATTTGTTGGCGAAATATCAGCACGAAAGGTGAGTCAAAATAACATTCTATTCTTAATCATAAGCACTCTGTCATAGAAATTCTTATGTAAGTAATATAACGACATTAAAAAAAATTGAAAAATTGCTAAAATTATTACATCAAAGCCTGTGAACACGATAATACCACGTGTCTGTAAATGACCGTATACAACTTATGTTGGTATTATGGATTTTATTTTTCTACAGTTGTTGGTATCCAGTATCGTAGTATAAAACCTTGCTTGACAGTATGAATAATGTCAAAAGCTAAGGTTATGTTTATGTAGACTTGCTGTGTAGACATGTAACAAATGTTTTATTAAATGAAAACGACACCGATGAGTAGGAAATAACTTTATTTTTATCATAAATATTGAAAATTTTCCAGTTTTCAAACACATGGCAAAGTTGTTCTTATGTTATGTTTTGAATATCGTGCATAATTGCTTGTTCAAGTTCTTCCAAGACGTGCAAAAGATTTTTGTAAACATTATTTTTGACATGTCCGAAAAGGAAATAATCTATCGGTGTCAAGTCTAGACTACTCTACGGCCGCAGCTCTTGGCTCACAATACGATTTCCATAAATATGTTGCTAATAATCTATGCGGGCATATGCAGTATGAACAGTGACTCCATCTTGTTGGAAATAACCCCTTGTTATTTCATCATCATGCAGCTGGTTAATAAATTCTGTCAAAATGACAGTTTAGTATCTCCCCGCATTAATTGTTTCGTTAAAGAATATTAGTCCTATTATCCGCCTTAATAATCCAAATTAATAATAAAAATAAAACTTTTATTGGATGTAGATTTCTTTTGACAAAAGCGTGAGGATTCTCTGTAACCCACGTTCGGCAATGGCTGGTTACACTACAAGTTCAAGTTTGAGGTATACCAACTTAATTGGCGTACGATCATCATCAGAAGAAACCACAAGATACACTTCAAATCAATCTTCCAGTGGGTACCTTGATTAAAATATTAGATAAGAAAGAGTGCCTAACTAAATCTAAATATTCTGTGTGAGTAAAAATATGTTTTCTGATTGGTTCGCGTAACCACGCACTGTCAGCAAACTGCGTGTTGGAACAGAGCTATACAGATGTAGAGATTCAGCTATAGTCACCCAAAGTAGTCGGTAATATTATGAGAGATACTATGGATTTTAGTGACTTCAATTATATATTGGTTATCGAGCGGAATATATTGCAGGTTCACATGTTTTCGTAATAATATTTATGGATTGCAGCTAATTTAGTACTATTACATGCGAAACATATTACTCCAAACACTATCGAATATTCGCAGAAATTTTGTCGACAGATTAATCTTTTATCCACCATTGTTCCATAAGTGGAACATATTTTTAAATAATTTTTATTATTTCCTAAAATAGATAGAACATGACACACATCACTAAAATTATTTTTTCTCTAATGATAATATTAGATAGAATAAAGTAAAAAATATTTTTAAAAAATAAAAAATTTATTTAGTTGTAGGTCCGGCCTGTAAAAGGTTAAGATATGGGGGGGTAATTAGAAAATTTTTCTCAACATCTATTCTTATAAAATTATTCTTTTTTTCACTGCGTTGTTATTCACATATTTTTACCATAATTTTTAGATTCCAGAGAAGAACTATCTAGTTTTTAGAAATGTTTTATGTACAATTCGTTTTTTATTTCTATAAACGATATTATTTTTCATTTTATCAAGGGACAATTATTATTATCATAACGTTATATTGTAGTATTTTATTTTTTATTGATATTAGAGAAAATTTGGTACGTCCCCTTGCCAATAAGCAATGCATTTATTGCGTCTATCGGTCTCTGTTGTGTTAAGTTGCAGTGTCAATCAAGCGACTGCAATAGCTATAGCCGCGCGGCTGTAGACGCGTGACTCAGGCGGCTTTGCATCAAATGATTTACGTTTAAACCTATGAAGGCATTGTCGATAACGCGACTGCAGTCGCCATGTCGCGTTCTAATATTTCACTGTGAATCACTTAATGATGCAAAGTCGCCTGAGTCGCGCGTCTATAGCCGTTACAGTCGCCTGATTGACACTGCACCTACAGTTGGGTTGTGTGCCATATATATCGCGGCAAGCTTGGCAGCACTGGCTTTGTATGAGATCGGGTGACAACAGGGCAATAGTTCTTAAGTAAGTTTATTAAATAAACTAAATAAATTCAAATGAAACATAACACATAAACAATTTAAAAAATCCCAAATAAGCATAAATATGGGAAGAGATCAATAGAAGCAGCCGAAAATTAAAAAAGTATGAGCATATGTATTTAAAAAATGGCAATCCTAAGACTTCAAATGAGAAGGAATATTATTTTATAGACGTTTACAATTTTATAAGAGAACGACCTCTTTTGAGAGGTCTTTGAGGAGCAGTGCCGGTATATAGGAGATGTAAGGATATCCCTGTATGACAAGTTAGAATGATGGACATCAGTTCGAAAAGTTATTTAAGTGGTAAGTTCATCGATGTAAGAATAGAATAGGAGTTAGCACACAGTGGTTAGGTAATAAGTAATTCCTAGACGGAAGTTACCACTTTAATATAGGTAGATCAGTTTTAGCAAGTTACTACTTAGGCAATAGGATGTCAGTTAGTTCAATATGAATATACGCTTATGGAATATGCCAGCTATATTTAGTTGCCACTTTGGACTAAAACAATTTCTTCGTAAAACTATCTCCTATACATTCTTATTTCTTCGTTGGTAATTTGGCTCTTTGTTGAGAATAATTTTTTTAAATAGATAGGCGGCAATTAAATCATTCTTGTGTCCTTGGTTGTCGCGGTAATCATAAAAATGGATCAAAAGTGTACACATTTCAGTTTCCAAATGACGCCGACTAGATTTTACTCCATGTAAGTACAGTAGGGTGTGAGTTATATTTTACGGAAGAAAATATTAAACATTTTTCGACAGCAACCAATCCGATAATTCTGCTGAAACTATAAGTGTAAATTCAATGATTGTTAACTCTAAAATCGCGAACCTTTGGTAACATACAGATAGAGCGGTTTTACGAAACTACTGATTCACCTGATGAAATCGGAGATAATTCATTTAATCCAAAAACAGTATAATCAAAGAAACAGACATAGACCAAGTAAGTTAGGATATGCCCGTAATTACTTATTTGACGGGTTATTGTTGCTACATTACCCTTAATTAGAATTAAGTGCGAATTCTGTAAAGAAATTTTAATTATTAATATTGTAGATAACTATACTTTCATAAATAGTTTAAGCGGAGGAAAATTGTGCTTTATCCAAAAGATTTTATTGTGCAAATAGTTTTGTATGCCCATATTATCTTTTACAAAATCTTTTGGAATTTGAGAAAGTAATAATAAACACTCGTTTTTAATTCAGTAGATTTTAAAATACTATTAGTGAATATGTACTAAAAATAGTAATAACCTGCATTACAAAAACTTTACCGAAAAATTACTGTGGAAAACCCAATGATTGTTTTGGTAAAAGTATATTACTTCTACCAATAGAAAATTAGGAACATTCAGACACATTCCTTCAAAATAATAACAAATAAAACTACTACTTCAGACTAAAATGCGAGTTAAAAAAAAGCGGCCGATGTATCTACGAATACCTAACGTTGGTGACGTCACACATCAGCACGGTGGTAATGGTTAGATGTCTAGCTCGCATGTTTAACCACTGCTGCACAATTTCTGCGATACATGTTCAAATTTTACACTCTCTGCAGACGAGCAGGGGTGTCGTAAATTAAAGAACTATAGGTCCCACTGTCAAACTAGAAATGTGGAGTCGCGCAGTAATCTTTCGGCGTTCTATCAAATAATGTTCTATATGCACGTTATGTCGACACCGTAGTAAAAGAAATGTGGAGAAATTTATAACAATTAATTCAGTTGGAGTTACAAGGAATCTGTTGTTTCAATGCCTCTTTTACCTTTCTTTTATTTTTTATTTAAGAGTACCACCAATTACCATCCAAGACGTGGAAGATGGAACTGCACTGAAGAGGTGGCTGCAAGAGGCGAGACAACTATACGAATCTGAATGTATGACAACTTTGCAATGCAAATCGATATTAGCGGAATTAGCAGAGAAGGTTTCCCACTTAGCAGCTGTCGCAACTAGCACGTTCAGGGAGCTCCTGACACACATACGGATGATAGAAGCTGAATTTGAAAATGTGAAAAGGTATATTTCAAAAAATACCGACTGAGCTAAAAAGAATGACCTATTGAATTTTTCGCTTCATAACGTAGTAAATTTTTTATCTTAGATTGGTCACAATAAATGAAAAGCATTCCTAACGTTATTTCATAGTTGACTCGTATTGTGCTAGATAAATTGAGTAAATTATTTTTTTATTGAATTATATCTGCGTTATAGTTTTTTCTATAAAAGTTCACCAAACAAACCTGTTTTAAAATAGTTACCTTATCACACGTCCAGAAATATTTATTGAGACGTTCATGACCTAATTTTTTTTATCTTCTTAGCCAAAAGAAACATATTCAACCGTTAGCTCAGAGTTTGGCGGGATTGGTAAAGGAATTTGTGGAGAAATTCGATAAGAGCACAAGCAATAAAAATCTCTGTAAGCAATGCGAAAATGTAAGAACGAGTTCTTCGGACGAATTAGCGAAAATGTTAAACAAACTACATGCGAGTTGGAGAGATTTGAACCAGACTCTATTAAACAAAGAAGTTGAAAAGTTAGTTGAGGGTCTCGAAGATCCGATATCCGAAATGGACCTAAGAGCGAAATTAACCGGGTTAACATCGGTGACGTTGAGAAATGAAAATATAATCGATTTGTTTCCACCATCAGGCGTTATACAAACACTAGTAGTATTATGCGAGAAATGCGAAGGTTCTTCCGTTAGGGCCTTAGCCTTGCGCGCACTATCTACGATTTGTTGTAATTCCAAGGCGATACGACAGTTCGAGAAGGTATCTGGTGTGGCGTTGATAGCAGAGACTTTGGCGGAAGATACCAGACCTGAACCGGAACGAGCAGAAGCCGTCGCCTTACTAGCACAAATTACAGCACCGTGGATAGAGGACAATCATAATATTCGAGGATTGCAGGATTGTGCTAGATCCCTCGTAAAGTCTTTAACGCACTTCCTGCATAAAACGAGATGTTGCCAAAATATCCTTCTTTGCACTGCCGCTCTAGCTAACCTCACAGCGATGGATGCTAAATCAATAAAATACATTTTACATCAAAACACGGTTAAAGTAGCTTTGGAATCGACACGAAGCAGGGGTCCGTTAGCGTCGATTTATTTATTGGAACAAGTAGCGACTCTGATCGCTAATGTGTCTTCCGCCGAATACGCCCGCAAGCAATTAACTGAAGATGAAGCACCGAAAGCATTGTTGTGTTTTCTACAAGCCAATTACTTGGAGGAGGATGTTATGAAAAGGTTGCAGCAAAAATCTATAATTGCGTTATCAAGACTTTGCAGTGAAGCGGAAGCAGCTAGTCAAGTAGTTGAAATGGACGGAGTGGAAAAGTTGGTGAAACTATGTCGGGAAAGAAGTGAAAGATATGACAGTGACGCCGTATTGGTAGCTACGCTCGTAAGTACAGAGTCCTCAAATAAAACCCTAACCCACGTGACTTCTTTTGAGTATGCAACCAATATTACAAATTGGTTACGCTAAATTTACTAAAATATTTTAGAGCCAGCAACTAGGTTATATTACAAATATTTCAGAAAATTAATTTGACATTATTTTACAAAAATTATTTATTATTCTTTTGACAAAAAACTGTACTTTGTATGTACCCATTTTAGTGAGAAATTATCGTAATTACATTCTAGCAACTATGCTGACATATGCAACCATTACCACGTATGTTTGAGTTCTGTATTTTCTAAAAGCTACCAACTTGTCAGCCTCATTTATTACAAAGCCGTATTTGTTTCATATTTTTCTTTTTTTCTAGGCAACTCTTCGTAAAATAGCTGAAGCATGTGGGGCATCTGTAATCAGCGAACAAGATGCCCAAGAGCTAGTAGAGCCACGACTATTGGATTCATTTCTAGCTTATTCGACACAAAACGAAAGTTTGGTGTAATATAACGTAATTTATTTTTCATTGTAATCTTTATAAAACCTCAAGTTACCAAATACTTTAAAAATGTACAATCTAATTATTTATTACAATGTATAAATGCATTTACATATATCGTAAAATATCTGACATTATATAATTTCTTATCTACCGTATTTTTATTTAAATGTATACCCTTTCCTATCCTTACAAATGCGGAAATACTGCGGTAATTATAGAAAGAAATTTAGTGGGAGGTACTTCTACGTTCTTGGCCTAAAACCGCCGGACAATAGTTATGACACTGATTTTTTTTAATGAAAATGTTCGTTACAAAAAGCCGTTCATATCGGAAATAATAAAAATAAGTATTACATTGCATTAATGTTTATATGTACTCTATAAACCTTAAGGAAAACTGCAGTATACGACTTCCATTTAAAATCGATACTCGCGCATGCGTAGAGGATGCCAAATATTAAGTCACGTAAATTTGAATTGCATACATTTTCAACATTGAAATTCTATGGATTATTCGACAAACACAGAAAATTTGCCCTTAAACCCCTAAAATTAGGCGATTGATAATTATTTTATTTTGAAGTAGTAAAACTAAAACAAAATGTTTTACCGAGTTCTATTTAGTTGCCGAAATGCGTATCTAGTTCTTCACTCATTAAGGTGGTAAGGGCGTAAGGGTATATTTTTTGTTTTAGTTTTATTATTTCAAGCTACCGTATCCTATTATTTTATGTTCAAATAGTGAACAAAAAAAATTAAGATGGTAATTATAGGTTTGTTCGCTGTGCAGTCAGAAACTATCAACAACTGAACAACGCATGCGTAATAACAGCTGTGCATTCGCGGTGCTACAATTTCGTATTTCGACCGTTGGCAATTTAAAATTTGGTG